>JAECXB010000761.1:0-23724 GCA_018151435.1 Zaprionus africanus
AGGATCACTAGCCGAGTTAAAATTTGTAACTTAGCTAAGTAGTAATTAAGAGAACACAAGAAGTGTCGTTAAGTTTAAGTTACAAATGCCGACGGCGAATTAGGGAGTGTGGTCGGATTGTGGCCCACTCTCGGTAGTTAAATTTCATTTTCATTTCTTAGCCAGCAGCAGCAATAAATTGTCAAATCTGAATTTTTAATCGAACCACCGCATCCTTTTTTATTTCATCGTATTTCGTTCTCTAAAAAAGCTTAGAGATTTTTCAGAGTTTAAATAAGAAAAAGATAAATTCTTCACTTTGCTGGAATTCGTTGAATAGTTTGTACAGTCAGCACTTGACTTTAAAATATATATTGGTGATCCTATATATTTAGATTTTGTGGAATCGTGGGAATTTTCGTGGTACTTATTGAATAAATTGGGACGTCTTCTACCTTGTTGTTTTCAACATATTCCCTACTGCTGCTTTGGTGCATTCTATATGAGTTTACGGATCCTCCTGCTCCCTGAATAACTACCTCTTTTATACTGTTGTCCCCTATTGTTCTTAAGGCTTCGTGTTATGGTTGTAGTAAGTTGATTACAAAAAACGCCTTAGCATTATAAAACGATAGTTAAGAAGGAAAATGCGCTGGTATATATTTCGTATTAAGAAAACTATGAGGGGTTTATTTATTTCAACGTATTTTTTAAAACTTTGCTGCTTTGAGCCTCATGTTTTTCATGATTTTTGGGCTACAATATGACAATGCTTTTCAAATTTTCTGTCATGGCATATTCCTAGGTATGTTTTTATACTCTTCGACCATTGAAAATGTTCAAAAAAGGTTAAACAAACTTAATGCAAATGTATGTAACAGTCATAAGCAGGCGTGGGAGAGCCCTCAAAGTATTTATATTCTGGCTCAGGATCACTAGCCGAGTCGATTAAGCCATGTCTGTCTGAACACACTAATTTGGTGTCTCTAGCTTCTATAATAGCTGAGATCTGTGTGTTCATCTAGACATCCAGACATCCGGACAGACAGACAGACATGGCTTAATCGACTTGGCTAGTGATCCTGAGCAAGAATATATATACTTTGTGGTGTCTTCCACGCCTCCTTCTACCTGTAACATACATTTGCACAAAGTTAGTATACCCTTTTTTGACCATTTTTTCAATGGTCGAAGGGTATAATAATGGAGACTCAAGCCCTGAGTTTGTGGTTAGTGGAAGTGGTAGTGCTGCTTCTGGGTGCAATTTTTTTGTTCATCTAGCCACACTTTGTCGAGCGTGGATGAGCTGCCCGAGTTAGCTGACTTTTCTCGAAGTATTTAAATGAGCATAAGAGCTAACATAAATTAATACTGCGCGTTAGCTGCGTTGTATTGCATTGTGTTTACTCAAATTGGGTGAGTAAGAGCATTTTTTATTGGCAGCTCATATCCCCATTTCTCTGTGCACTACGCCAGACCCCTCATCGGTTAATTTATGAGAGAAGAAAAGACACACTTACATTCAATACACACTTTCCCATATGGTGTTATACACACACACACACAGTTCGCGAACACCGGTTCAATGACTTATAATCGCGGGAAGGCGAGTCTTTTGCGGGCAGACTTAAATAACTACATGGGTGATTGCATTACAAATCAGAATGGTAGGTCCTTCACGGAATGCTATGGTATTACGGTGCAGGGGGTCGGATCCCCAGTACCGCCGACAGAGAGGGCGAGGAAGCGGGCCCCTCGTCGTCAATATCCAGCGACCGCAATGCCTCGGTGGTGGGAAACTTGGCCACCGTTGCAGATAACATCGCAAGCAATAATAAAAACTCTAGTAGAGACAGAAATGACAGCGTAGGGAACTCCCCTCACTAAGATTGCTAGATCCCCTGTGGGAGCAATAGCCCAGACGACAGTCTCAAAAAGGCCAACCGCAATGGTCGAAAAGGAGACAGAACCGCCAGCAAGGTCCCCACCGAAAGGCAACAGCCAGGTGGCAGACATTACCGAGCATATCGACATATCAACCAGGGGATGAAGGATACCTTCATCAAAACGAAAAGACATAGGAATAGTCTACAGGGAACAAGGTCCACTCCGCCAAGAGAGTCGTTACAAGGAGCCATCTGGGGCAAACAGAATGACTGTCAACAGGGCCATAGGAAGGGGGCACCTTAAAATAGGTTGGGTAAGGTGTAGGGTTAGACTAAAGACCAACCGTAAAGTGCTTTAAGTGCTGGAAGTACAGGCATACGTCTCGTACATGTACCAGCACTGAAAACAGAACTGAGTGCTGCATAAAATGCGGGCAAAAGGGGCACAAAAGTAGAATATGCAAGGCTACGGCTTGCTGTGCGGTCTTTAAAGAACAAAAGCGGAAAGTCGTAGACCATATTGTGGGCAGCAAAAACGGCCTAGCATTGATCTAACTTAGGATGTTGCTACTTTTATATGTCAGCTTAAAAGATTAAATTACTGATTTGCAAAGGCGGTGGGCGAACATTTGAAATAAACTTCATCTGCGCCTGGTGAACAGAAATTCCGTCATGCCAAATTTGGTGTATCAAGCATTTATAATTACTGAGATCTGAGTATTCATCCGATATCCGGACATACCGACAGTCAGACAGACATGACATATCCACTCGGCTTGTGATCATGAGCAAGAATATATACACTTTGTGGGAGCTCCTAAGATACAACCAGGATACAACGATCATAGAGGCACTACCAGCAGCAGGCAGCCAGGATACACGCGCTTTTCTGACTGTTTTAGCAGAGACACATAATTATAACGGACGAATATATACTCAACCCAGCAGATAAGTACAGCTCAAAGCTTGTGATTCTGCCTGGCATTTTAACTGCGATTTTAAATTAGGTTTTACAGTGTTCATCCTGCCAAATTACCAATTACTGACGTCGAATCGACCGTTCCAAAAATTGTATTTTGACTTATTTGGCCCATAACCAAGGTGCAAGAAAGAAATCATTAGGATTATTTATAATAGTGGACCACTTTAGAAGACTTTATTTTTTACAAACTTTAAAGAAATTTACGGCTATCGAGAAAAGTGAATTCTTGGAAACTTCAGTGTCTATACATTTGGAGTTTCAGAAGTATTCTGTCTTCCAATGGTTCCCAATTCAAATCAGGAGAATTGAATATCATATCTAACATGTTTTGGCCTTACATAAATTTGCACTGAAATCTATTCTCCGCAGGCGACTGACCATATGTATGAAAAGATCATTCCGAATGGGATATGAATTTGATGAAATAAGTAGTTTATTTAGATATAATATTCATCGCCCTACAGGTTACTCTTCCTATTACCTCTGTTTCGGTCAAAACATAATTTGTAATGGTAAAGACTATAACTTGTTACTTAAACAGTCGAGTAGCAAAGTCGACAGTCGGAACTCAAATGTTCATAACAGGCAGAAGGATGCATCTCCGACCCCAGAAAGTATATATATTCTGAATCAGTATCCCTTCCCACTTCTGTAAATTGGTAATTACTCTTACAATTCACAATGTACACCCAACAATTAAAGTTGTTCATCTCACATGACAAATCTCTTGCCACGGGAGTTATCTGAAAATTTCATTTAATCGGACTAAAAAAAAGTGAGATATGATTCGAATTAAACTCAATTTGAAAGTATACTTATGCGTATAATTAAGACCTTATTTACGCAAGTATACCGAAGCTCAAATCTAGCGTCGGACACACAGCATTTTACAAAACTTATTATTTGCGTAGAAAATGAGGCATTGGTCAAGTGGTTAGAGTGGCGGACGGGCAGTCCTTTATAATTTTGTGTGTGAGTGCGTGAGTTCAAGTCCTATGCGCGGCTGGTGCCACTTTTTATTTTAATTACTTTTTCTTGGTAATTGGAACGGGTTGTAATGCACCCGCTACCAAAATGCTAAATTATTTAATTACATAAATACAAATAGTTTTCAAAAATTTTATTTTATAATTTTATGCAATATTGAAGACACTCAATAAGTTACAAGTGTTAGAGCGGGACGCCGATACATGCATGTTTTCATTTGCACATTTATTATTCGGCACACATACGCTGTCAACTGCCAGAAGTGTTCAGTGCTATGGAAAAATGCATTATTAAGCTTATTGTCCTCTCGCTCAGTCTAATACTTATACCACTTGTCTATTGGCTTTTGATTTTTTTATGAGGTCTTCTTCTTCTCTCCGTCAATAGAAATATCCTTTTATTTAGCGTTCGAATGGATACCACTTCTCAATAGATGTACCGTAAAGGCTTACGCTACGACATTACTATTAAGTAGAAATATTGTACAATTATTGACTTTTTACGTTTCAAAAAGGTCGAAGGGTATCCCACTGTCGCGTGCCGCTCGACTGTTGCTCTTGCTTAGAGCTAAGTTTGTTTAAATTATTTTTGTTTTTCGCAAGGATTAATACGGGCTCAGGCTACAGAAAATTTAATTATCGGGAAAACGGTTTTAGTCGGTGGGGTAAGAGTCTAAATCGGTGAATTAGAAGCCAAGGTAGACGCAAGTGGACTCGTTGATTACGCACAGCTTTACAAATTACATAGTGTAAAATCATTATAAGTGACGCCGATATGGACGGACGGACTACGAGGCTGCTGATATTAACAAACCGACATACATATAAAATTAAAGATGATACGAGTTCATATGGTGATGGATATAAAACAGGACAATAGACTTACCCATTAACTATGAATACCACTATCTATCCGTTAATTTAACTAAGACCGAAATAATGTACGAAGAACTCATTAAGCAAGCTCAATTTTTCGAAAATTTACAACAAATTCAGTACCTAATAGAAAAACTTAACAGGGAAATGAATGGTATGGGAATCGCCAAACGCAGCAAACGTGGTCTTGCTAATTTCATGGGAACAATTTATAAGTATTTGTTTGGCACCTTAGACCAAGAAGATGAGGAAGAGTTGCAACAACAAATATGCGATATTTCCAAGAACAACATACAGATAAGTGAGCTTAATCATGTAATAGACGCAATCAATAAAGGAATAGAAGTAATAAATCATCTAAATCACCTCCGCGAACAAGAGCAAATGTTGCAGCAATTTACAGAATATATAGTAGACATAGAGCTTGGTCTACAACTAACACGTTTTGGCATCTTAAACCCAAACTCCTAAGACACGATTCATTAATTCACGTAAATTCAGAAAAACTCCTTAATATCAAAACTTCTGCATGGCTCAAATCCGACACTAATGAAATCTTGATAATTTCCCAAATTCCAAGAGAAATAATTAAATCCCCATATCCAGATAAACAAAACAATATACTAACAGAAACTATTCATGATAAATACTTTTCACACAATAACCAAACCTATACAGCAGGCTCCCAAAGCTTAGTCATAAACAAATGTATAACGGGTATATTAAATCAAATAGCAACGCAATGTAGATATAGCAAAACACACTCTGACTTTGAAATCAAATACGTTGAACCAAATATAATTACAACTTGGAACCTTCCCAAAACAATCTTAAATCAAAATTGTATTAATAGAGAAATCACAATAGAAGGCAACAATATGATTAAAGCGTCCAATTGCTCTGTTCAATTAGAAGAAATATTAATCACTAATACACTGCTAGATTACACTCAGACCATTTATGTAAACAACAATGTAACTAAGTTAGAACCACTAGAGTATATCCAAGCAAAAGAAATAATCGAACAGCACGCTCAAACAAATAATATTTTTCAAATAATAATCACAGCACTAACCATAATAATGTAATGTATTTCATTTACAAATATAAAACCATACCCCACACAATTGTAAAATTCAGAAACTCAAACCCAGAGAATGAAACCATTGTAAAACCAGAAATTGAAAATGTTATACCAACGGTAAATACCCCGGTATTGTACCCTACCATAAGCGCCTGAGGGCAGGCTTTTTTCTTAAGGATGGGGAAGTAACATATCCATTCTACACTACACCCACACTACACAAAACTCAACTGTAAAACACAACTCCCCTTCCACACACATAATTTTAAACACACGCACACATAATTGTAAAACAAAACTCCCCAATTACTCTAAGCATAAAAATGTAAAACTACACCACTGTACCACAGAACAAAAGCCCTTCGATTAACCTCGGCCGTTATTCTCACAAAGATCATAAAATCCGCGACATAAACAATTGTCCCCCAAAGTCCGCGACATAAACAATTGTCCCCTAAAAATTCGGAGACAATAACAATCGTCCCCTAGGCTACTCGAATTCGATCTTCGATCATTTAGCGTCGACCACTTGGCGCGCCACCAAATAATAAAAACAAACCATCCGAGTTAGCTCTCACGCACTCGTCTCAAGATTCTCCAGTTACCACTTTTTCGGGAATCTCTCTCTCCTCACGAGAATAAGAGTTTACAAACTCAAACTCTCTTAAATCTTCGCTCTTTGGCTAAGCCAAATTGCCTATAAAAACTCAAACACGCCTCCAGGCGCACTGCCTAACTTCGATATTAGAGGTATATTATCCTTACCCCGAGATAATCCAAGGGCTTCAGTTCTTTTTGATAGAATTGAATAAAAAGTGTTTATTAAATATTACAAAAACCATCTTTGTGTTTTTTTTTAATAAACCCTCGGTCTGAATTCGTAATTATATATATGTCGGAGTAATAGTAGTAGTAGTAATAGAACATTACGCATGACCTCGAATTATTTCATCATACTATGTTTTGCGTCTTTGCTCAGACACCTCGTGGTGTCCGTCGTTTTTCTGCAAGTACTGTTGCAGCGGTGTGACAACGCCGTGTCGCCTGTTTAATTGCACGGTGTGTCTGTCGTTTTTCGGCAAGTACCGTTGAAGCGGGGCGACAACGCCGTGTCGCCTGTTTAGTTGCACGGCGATGCGTCACGACGTTGCCGCCGAGTGTGGTTCGACGTTTCGTATAGGCTGTTAGAAAACGAGCAGGGCAGTATGCTTGAGGGACCGCCTGTGAATAGTTCAAAACACGCTACGACATATATTTAACTTAATTAATTTTTAAAATTAAGCTGCACCGAATATGCAACACGCACTATGCCAACAATATGGTCACAATACCCAAGGTACTCACAGGTTGGTTCCAGCAGTAACGGCTCCGCCAACTGATGCACTTCTTGCTCCAGATTAAATACGAGTATGTCTGCTCTCCAGGTAGCAGCGAGTTAGACCTTCTCCAAGAAGTCCCTGCTCGGGCGCCAAATGTTTTCGCTCTTCTTAAGCGAGCTCGTAAAGACGAGATAAAAAGTATTTTGCTGCGCTTAAACAAGACGAAAGTAGGAATGAATTTATTGCATCTCATTAGAGATGGGCGGGCTTCTCCAATATGCACGATCGTAACAATACTTGTAGTGTGAATACATCGTTTTCATAATATATCGATAGAACAATTTAAATTGAATTTGAAGTATTACATTTTTGGCGCAAACACTCAGAATGTTACATCTTTTATATGTCGCTCGCAGATCATCTTAAAAGATGAAATTATTGATTTGCGTGGGCGGGGGGCGTGGCACCCAACATTTGTAATAAACTTCACCTGTCCCGGATCAACAGAAACCTTCATTTGGTGTCTCTAGCTTTTATAATAGCTGAGATCTGTGTGTTCATCTAGATATCGAGACATCCAAACACAGAAGTTATTAAACAAAAACCTTGTTCGCTTTGAATTTGTATACAGACCAACAAGCTGTGACGTCATTATAATGCGCATGTAGGAAAGAAAAGGAAAGAGAATGCGAGAGCGTAGAGCCATCTGTTGTTCTTCTCTTCTTTTCTATGCACACGCATTTTTTGCATTCAAACGCACACACACACATACAAATTAAAAGATATTTTTCATTTTCTTTCAAAAAAAGAACGTCAGATTTTATTGGTGTTAATTTTGGAACTAATTAATAATTAATCCTGTTCTCTGCCGACGTCGCTGATGTCGACGAAGCCGTCGCTGCCGTTGTGGCTGCGCCGTTGTCGCTGATGGTGTCCGATGTCGTTGGCGTTCCCACGACTTGGCCGGTGCAGACATTCTGCTGATGCACCGCACGTGGCGGATGCACTGCCGTCGTAGCTGTAGTCAATGTGCCTGTTCTTGCTGAGCTGTTGTTTGTTGTGCAATTTCTTGGTTCATGTTGGGCTGCATTGGGCTTGTTGTTGTTATTGGAATTCGCTGACTGTCTCCTCGTGGCGGATGTACTGCATGTGGTGGAGTCGTGATCGAGATTTGGGTTCTTGTGTGTTCTTATCATATTTGGTCTTAACTTACATACATTTGTGCTTGACCAATGAAATGAGACACGCATATACACGTATTCATACACAGACGCATATAAAGGCTTACGCTACGATATTTCTATTAAGTAGAAATATTGTACAATTATTGACTCATTACGTTTCAAAAAGGTCGAAGGGTATCCCACTGTCGCGTGCCGCTCGACTGATGCTCTTGTTTAGAGCTAAGTTTGTTTAAATTATTTTTGTTTTTTCGCAAGGATTAATACGGGCTCAGGCTACAGAAAATTTAATTATCGGGAAAACGGTTATAGTCGGTGGGGTAAGAGTCTAAATCGGTGAATTAGAAGCCAAGGTAGACGCAAGTGGACACGTTGATTGCGCACAGCTTTACAAATTACATAGTGTAAAATCATTATAAGTGACGCCGATATGGACGGACGGACTACGAGGCTGCTGATATTAACAAACCGACATACATATAAAATTAAAGATGATACGAGTTCATATGGTGATGGATATAAAACAGGACACTAACACGTTGTAAATATTTATTGAATACTTCGAGTTGTTAAGGCGTAAAATTACAATATTACGAAGTATACAAAGTAAGGTAAGTTATTTAATTTTATGTGTTTTTGCCGCCGTTGGTTGTCGAGACCTGCCAACTTGTATTGATACAAGTAACGATAGTGCTAGTGGTGGTCTAAAAGACGCAGCCAAACAAAAACTCAAATTTAAATTCAAATAAACTTAAATGTTTAAATAATTAAATAATTGGGTTGAATTTAATTCACATAAATGAAAACTGCGCGTTTGCTGCGTTGTGTTGCATTGTGTTTACTGAAATTGGGTGAGTAAGAGCATATCATTTCTTATTGGCAGCTCGTAGCCCCATTTCTCGGGACTCGATTTGATATGCCAGCATATCATTATCGATCTTTCTAGCATCCCAAGCTTGAGCGAATGTCTTTCTACTCTGCAAACTGCGCACCGTACCCCTTGAACGCACGCAAAAGATAATCAGCGTTACCTCATCGGAGACCATCCAGTTTGCGTTGGCTACCAAGCCTCTGCTGACGAAGGTGACATCAAAGTACGTCGTACCTCTGTCGTTGTTGAATATTGGCTTACGGCCATCATTCAGCAGTACCAGGTCTAGCAGGAACATGGCGTCGGTCACAGTTAATACCAAAAATTGGTATTATTGCCGAAAGGTAAGGGGACAACACATGGTGCATGCAACTTCCGCCCACTATGTCTGTTGGATATATTAGGTAAGCTATTCGAGCGTATCCTGAATGCTCCCATAGAAGCAATTACAGAGAGCCCCAACGGCCTGAGTAGACAGCAATACAGCTTCCGGAAGGGAAAAAGTATTCTTGATGCCATCTCGGCTGTTGTAGACATCGCTAAAAACGCTCTCGACGGTGACAGATGGCTTGGCGGTAGGAAGGAGTACTGCGCTATCGTCACGCTGGACGTCAAAAACCCATTTCACACTGCAAGATGGCCCTCGATTTTAGGGGCTATGCATAACATGGGCATCTCAGAGTATCTGACGATCGCTGTAGGTAGTTACTTCAGGGTCCGTGTCCTTTGGTTCGACACGGAAGCTGGCCCGAGAAGCTACCGAGTTTCGTCAGGTGTTCCCCAAGGATCGGTACTTGGTCCGATCCTATGGAACATCATGTACAATGGGATCTTGGGCATCAGCAAACCAATAGGAGCAGAATTACACTGGATTGCAGATGATGTGCTAGACTCATGCCCAACGTAGGCACTTTTCTTTTGCTCCTATTTGGAGCAAAGCCCCCTATAAAGAGTCATACCTTAAAGGCGCTCGATCGGGGATGCGGAGTATGGCCCTCAGGCTCATTAGAGGATTTAGGACCATATCCGAAGACGCAGGCATGCCGCCTATAGACCTTGAGATCAAGGCACTGGTCTTAATCCAAGATGGCGTTCCTCGGGTTGAGTCCTAAGAGTGGTTGATGAGAGAGTGGCAAGCTAGATAGCAAGCGTCGCACCTGGGGCGATGGACCTACCAGCTCATCCCAGTGCTAGCAGAATGGGCAGAGTGTCAACACAAAGTAGTGGACTACCACCTGACCAAGTTCCTCACCGACTACGGCTGTTTCCGGGCCTACCTATTTTTGTTTCGCCATGTAGACTCAGCCCAGTGCCTTTACTGCACCGTCGTTGCTGAAGCAGCGGAACATGTCCTTATGCATTGTTTCCGTTTCTCACTGGAGAGAGATCAGCTAGGATCTCTGTCTGGAGTGCCACTCAGCCCAAGGGCCCTGTTCTTTGCCATGAAGGTTTACAAAGTCGCATTGGAGCCGGGGCATGGCGTCATCATTTAAATGATGAAGAGGGTTCGAGCCGACGGGGAGCTGAAGAGATCGGCTAGATAAATACCACCTTGATCAAAAAGTTCCCGGAATCAGCACCGTGTGGCGCTTTCAGTCACCCGATTTTAGTTCTTTTTTTTTTTTTTAGGTTGGCACAACCCTCATTGACATTCTATAAAATTTTCAGCTTGATAGTGTGACATTTGTAAAAGTGACGCCGTACCACCTTGATCAAAAAGTTCCTGGAATCGGGACCACGATAACGCACCGTCGCACAATGCCATCATTATCCATGAACATTTGGCTAAAAACGGAACGCATGGCGGGACGAACCGTATAGCTAGTGTACTTATAATTAGGTGTTCGTACTAAGTATAATTATTATTATTAACATAAGTAATCCTAAAATACTAGTTCTTATATATAAGTATATATAAATGAAATATACTCGTGTTGTGTGTTCATGCAATCTCTTTAATGCTATTACTAGAACTGGCCAACTTCCCAACGAGATGGAAAAAGTCGATTATCATAATGATACCTAAGCCAGGAAAAGATCATACGTCTCCATCTTCGTATAGACCCATAAGCCTAATATCATGCTTGTCGAAACTCTTCGAAAAATGCCTACTGACCCGCCAGTAACAGCAGCGTTGAAATTATACAAATAGCCCAATCAAAAATCCTAAGAACTATCACTGGCGCACCGTGGTACGTTCGAAATGAAAACATCCAGAGGGACTTAACTGTATTGCCGGTCAGAGATGAAATAGCACAACAAATGTTAAATTATCGCATTAAACTATCCACCCATCCAAACAGCCTTGCTCGGGACCTTACACGGCTGCGCAGCCAATCTCGCCTTCGTCGAACTGACATGCCAACCCAACTTTAAATATAGTTAGGGACATATAAACCTAAATCAGTTGCCTTAGCATCTGTTAATTAAGTTAGTCTAGTAAGATTTATAAACTTATTGTAAGTCTCGTTAAAAGAGAAGATTCAATAAATAATGCCAAGTATTAAAAAAAAAAAAAAAAAAAGTTGAAAACACTAAACAGCACAGAGAACTCGAAAAGAACCACGCAAGCTATAATTATTAAAACAAATGTTCAAAGATAGTGGAACAAAATTACGACTAACTCTAAAAGGAAGGCAAAAGAATATTTAATTAGTTTAAAGAGAAACGTAACACCTAGCATAATACGTCGGTAAGTAAGAGATGAGTTAATTAGAAGAAGACTAATAGAGAAGGTCGTAAGTCTACACCTGATACCCAGTTAAAGCTACGCAAGGCGAAGAGTAGAAATTGCTTTTGAACAGACTCAGTTCCATCTTGGTGAATCTGGTATTGCGGCGACCACACGCAAGAACCATACTTATGCATTGGATGAACAAGAGAACTATAAAATAATTTGGTTGTATAAGGATCTTTGAATTCTTATTTAATGCTTTATTTACAGTTTGTGTAATGTGACAATCAAATTTCAGTTTATGATCAAAGGAATATTTAGAATTTTTAACTCAGTTATTCTTTAAAGCGGCGTTAAATCAAATATATAGTTGGTGACGTGATAGCTACCTCTAGATGTGTGCTGAGATTTTGTGCTGATTCCCTTCAGCATTCTGCTGACGGCAATAGTCAGCCTGGACGTGGCCGGCAAAACTTTCGAGGTGTGCGAGTTATAGATGGGCCGCAGCTCCACGTGGACAGTTGGTTTAATTATATGTTTTACTTCCAAACACAGATAAGGTAAAAAATATTTCTTTTATGACTTTTTTTGTTCAAAAATTACATTGAAGGTGTAAAGTTAATGCTCCGGTTTTTAAGTGTGTCTCTTCGTACGATTAAAATGCAACTGACAATGCGTCGCAAAAACTTCTTTTGCCTAACGCCGACACTGCGCCGAAACTGCGGTTTCTGGGGAGGGGGGAATGTGTAGTGGTAACTCGTGTGCTGTTTGACGCTTGCAGCCCATATAGCCGCATGCCCACCTCATTGGCAAGGGTCTTTGGCCTTTCCGCCGAAGATGGCGTGACTCTAAGATGGAGGAGGTTCAGATCAGAGCGCCGGCCCGGAATGTCTGAAGGAAGCTCCAGAATGCATTTCCAGCCATTACGCCTGCGGACAATCGGTGCCATGTGCCAAGCAAAGTCTCCATTGTTCTGAGGGCCGACGTTTATGGCGACGTACTTCTCCCAGGGCTTGTTCCTTCCCATGCTGGACTGCTGTTGGTCCAGAACACTCTGTTTGGCTGGGTACTATTTGGTGTCTTCAAAACGTAGTCCGGCTGCGGCTCTAAAGCCCCTCTAGCGGCATCCAAAAGATCCCGTCTCCACCCTCACATTTGCAATAGTATTGCAAGGGGCGGCGGGATGTTTACGACGAAACTTGCCGGTGTAAACAGTGCGAGAGTCAACAAAGGCGTTTGCGTTCTTTAATCCGATAGTAAGTTAAGTTAGGCTTAAGTAAATGCATTTATGTAAAAAGGAATATAATACACAGTGAAGTGAACGCCACGCGGCCCGCATTGTTTCTTTTTATTCGAATTGTTCCACCGTTGCTCCGTGCAAAATCGTGCGAATCTTTTTATCATTTAACTCGAAAAGTTGTTGGTGGGAACTTTGGAAGTACTTTGGATATGTTTTTTTCGGCGGGATACTTCTTGTAGTTACGTTTAATTTTCTCAATCTCCACACCGATTTGTGATTGCTGTGCCAGCTAATTATTGATGCTTGATGTGGCCATTTTAATTTATTACCTGTTGTCAGAACTTTAAGAGGTATTTTTTCTGATGTGCCTCGACTCACACCGTGTTCTTTCTAACAGTATAAATTAACAAATGTTTTTTTATTTATTTAAGGAGTTTGTCACCTGGTTGACAACTTCGTTGGTCCAGCGTCGTGATCCTGAAGTCCTTGTCGTCTAGTTGACAATTTCTATTATTCCAAAGTCAGAAGTTATAAAGCCTTTGTCGCCTGGTTGACAACATCTCGTAGTCGTAGTCAAGGGTCTTCAAATGTTAGATTTGAATTGATATCACCAGGGCTAACCAAAATATTTACGTAAATATTAAATATTTATTTAAATATTTTGGGCATATTTGGGAATAAATAAATATTTTAACGATCTGCGGCTTTTCGTAAATATTTTGGCCTTTTTTTTTACAAAATTTTGTGAAATTACATGTATATTATTTCTTCAAATCAATTGAAATGCCCAAAAATTGATTTATCCTAAGAAATAATTTCCAGGCAGATTACATGAATCATGTATCTATGGACTCAGGGGAATTTTCCGGAAGCGATTTATTTACTTAAACTGCCGAGTAATGTGTTTTATCTGAAATCCTCAAGTCAAGTAAAGGACAGCGATAAGTGACTAAGCACTTTCCCGACGACGAAATAAGTACAATAGAGGTTTATTTTCATATTTATCTATTGATTTTTATCTAGATTTTTATCTTTTTCTAACACAGAAACATGCAGTATTTCACGAACCGAACAGTTCATAGTAGAGCTGGAAATAAATCGATGTTCACTGAATCGATTTAATTTCCAAAAATTCAAGAAAAAATCGATTTAAATCGAAAATTTGAAATTCAAGGAAAAAAACGTTTTTTTTTTCATTAAAAAGAGAGAGCGCGGCTACAAAAGAGTACTAGAGGATTGCCGGCGATCTTTTAAATTTGAAAATTTGCGAAGTCATGTAATAATTCACTGTAATAATGTTGTTTGACTCATTGATGGACCATGCAATTCAAGAAAATAAAGTTTTATCGTAAATATTTATCTCAAATATTTCGTTTGTTTTATCGTAAATAATAAAAAATATTTCGGGATTTTTCGTAAATATTTTGGTTAGCCCTGGATATCACTCAACGTCGGAGTAATATCAACGGTATTTTATTGTATTATTATTAATTTTGCTTGCCCCAGGTGTATTACCATGTGGCAGAGGTCGCCGCAATAAGTACAAACCAAATTGGGCTGCGGAGTAAGAACGAGTAGTCAAGTTCTAAATACATGATAAAAGACAAATGTTAACTATCTAAGTCTATAGCTGCTGATTTATGGCACGTAGATGGTGCGAAATCGTGCATCTGCGTGCATACCGATAAAGGGTCCATATTTACTAAGTCCGCCTGCATATCAGCGAACGGTCAGTATTAATTATGTTTGTATGCCTACCAGCGACGGTCAGTGCATATCAGTACAGGGTCACTATTTAGTTTATGAGAAACGTGCCCTGTCGCCTATCTGCTTAATTGAACAGTGTGCCTGCGTATCATCTGCAGTTATGTAAAATCGAACAGTACCCACGACTAAGCATAGACGCTCCAGCTCTCTTCCAAGATTCCTTCTTGGAAGAACACCCTTTCCAATCACTATACGGAAAGTTTTAACTCCGGCCACATCAAAAGTTAGTCAAATGCCAAAAATTTGTATGCACACTTCTCTAATCACTCGTTCAGTTGGTCATCAGATCTCACTGCCAATAAAAATGGCACTCCAAGAGTTCATCAACGCTTCTGATAAGCTCACGCAGCTCGAAGCTAGGATTCAAAATTTTCCTTTAGCCTCACTTCACACTCACTGAGTGCGTCTTGAGCAGCTTCGGTCCATATGGACTGCCGTAGAGCTTAAATATGAGCTCTGTTTCAACGCATTGTCTCAAATGGAGATGAATGCTGAGGACAAGATCGCCATGCAGGCCAGGTATGACTACTGCTACTCCATATACGAGGAACTTGCCTCTCTGTTAAATGAGAGTATAGAGACTGCAACGGCTTTCTCTCCAGCACTATAGGTAGCCTTCCAGCCACGAAACTACCTGTTACCACCTTTCGACGCGGAAGTTTTTAGCGGTCACTACCTGAAGTGGCTAACTTTTCATGATCTGTTTACAGCGGTCTACATTTCCGACCCCGGCTTAAGTCAGATCGATAAATTAACGAAGTAAAGGCAATCGTTTCCAAAACTCTTTTCATGAATGAGGATCTCTTTTTGCTTGGAAAAACTTGACGGAAAGGTTTAAAAATAAGAGGCTGGTATTCAACAGCCAACATTAAATTCTCTTTAAAAGTAGGCAGCATATCGCTGTAAGCAGTGCGAGAGTCACAAATGGCTCTCGCGCTCTTTTATCCGATAGTATTTTTAAGTTAGGCTTAAGTAAAATGAATTTATGTAAAAGAATATAGTTGGAAAATACACAGTTTTATTCGAATTGTTTTCGGGTTGGCTATTTTTTCCATCCAACAGCAGGAAATTTTCACGCCCTCTACGGTCCTCCAAGAAGAAAGAATTGTGAGGCCGCTACCACAAACATTTGTCCTTCGAGCCGGATCTTTATAAAATTTTAATTGGGACTCACGTCGATGGATCTTTTCATCCCCCCATTCCGCTTGATCCAGAAGAACACGGCACCTCGTCAGGATCCCCCACAGATACGTACTGACTTTTTACTTATCTTATGCGGCAGAGGGCTGTGTTTAATTGTTCCTTTGTGAAAAGAGAGATCTCTTCTCCTTCCTAACCTCGCAATTTGCGACACCGGCATCTCTGTATATAAATATGTGCTAAATTTGTAAGTAATAATAACATAATTACTTACAGACGACTGCCACCTTCGAAAGTCTTCCATACGTATATATGTACGGAAATAGAAATCACAAATTACTCACAGTTTATCCATTTAAATATATTCACAAACTTCTGCCACATCTATGTATGTAACTTCTCCCACCCCTTTTTTGAAAAATTTCAAACAAACAATTGTATGATAATGTATGTGAGTTACACTCCTGCTGCACAACAACGAGATGCGCAACCTCTCACGAGGCAAGGTTACATAAACAACATGCACTTGGTCAGCATTCCCACAACGTTGTATCTACGTAGCCAGCTCAGTTCAGCTCAAAGCCGGTCGATTCTGTTTACGCCAGAAAGTTCTTGCGTCTAAGTACCAGTGCCTCAAAAGCGTACCACACAGTACACCTTGTGTTTTAAGCTAAGTGTTGCGACCAAGAATGCCACACATATATTATGAGCTACAAAGCGATCAAGGAGTCTCATTTCGGAGTATATCAATTTTAGCAAAGTTCTCAAATTTTAGCCAAGTTCAACTCAGGTCGCACTGGTGTTTTTCGGGTACTATGAAGTTCGAATGTGTACGACTCTTGAAGTCCTGAACAGATGGGTGTAGTGTGCCAAAGTTGATTGTCAGCCGTTGGAACTCTTTCACACCCTTTCTGTTAAGAGTTAACAGAGGGCGAATTCAAAACAGCTGTTAGGTGAAACAGCGCTCTCAATTTCTATCGCGGAAGAATGGTCCCAAAAGAGAATCAAAGAATATCACACCATTAAACAGTTAGCTAATGCAGTTAGAGTTGCTTCGAGAATTTTCGGCAGCGCCACCTTTCGTCTATAAATAGACGCCGAACGCATATTTCTGTACAGTAACTGGCTCTGAAGTGACGCTCACACAGCAAAAATTAATTAAAATAACCGAAAAACAAAAATACAAGTGGCAAAATAAATTGTAAGTCCACAAATTTCGTCGATTTAACCATACTTACGCCGGCAATATAATAATATATGCCAAAAGGCGCCCTGGAATTTGAATCATATCCATTTAACAGCCAGTGTGCAAAATACGATACAAAAAGGAAAGAAGGAAAAACGGTGATATTTGTGTCTGTTCACATATAATTTTATAAACTAATTGTTGCGAATTCTACAGTGACAATCATTTCGTTCGTTCGACACGACTCGTCGTCAGATACCCGTGACATTGGTCAACTTGGTGCCCAATAAGCGTGGGTCGGCAACTTGTCGGTCGCAAACACGTTCTCCGGAGTACCGCTGCGTCTTCTCGTTTACCCTATCTTGATTGCGCTTTAAGTCTTTGCATATTGAGACTGCGTTTAATTCTTGCCCTGGATCACGAGGCTTGACTGTTTCGCACAGTGTGACTGCACCTAACCCTTTTTGCGTATAGCGTCATAGCGCTCAACGAAGACTTCGATCGACGTGCAACGCACGCCCAGGTGACATGGCACTGCCGTAAAATACCGTATCTTTCGTTCATTTGGAATATCTCTAAAAATTACCATTTAACAATAGTATTAATTAATTTGAATTTCCCTTATAAAGCCTAAATATTGTAAAAATGTGCGCATGAGGAATCATCACAGTCATCTATGATTTTTCTCACACACGCCCCATCCGGCGAGCAGAAAGCTCGGAGCAAGAAGTGCACGAAGCCTAGTCGGTCATACACAAGTTGAATTTCCTTTCGACTTATAGCCCGAGTATTATGTAGAAATACTCGGTCAAAGATGTTTCAACGTGCATACTACACAGGCGTGTGAGCTGTAGTTCAAGAACTGTCAAACAGTTATCTTCCGGTCGCTTTGAAGTCAAGCTTCCTTTCAAAACCAATCCAAAGGTTCTCGGTCTGTCCTTTCAAACTGCTGAAAGGCGTTTTCTACAACTTGAGCGCAAATTATCAAAGGATGCAATCCTGCGAAACATGTACCATGACTTCATGAAAGAATATCTCGATTTAGGACACATGTCCATTCTGAAGTCTGCTCCTCTAGAACAGCATTACTTTATTCCTCATCAATGCGGTCTTAGACCTGAAAGTACCTCTACCAAGCTTCGTGTAGTTTTCGACGCGTCCAGCAAG
This sequence comes from Zaprionus africanus, assembly GCA_018151435.1. NCBI lineage: Eukaryota > Metazoa > Arthropoda > Insecta > Diptera > Drosophilidae > Zaprionus > Zaprionus africanus. The sequence goes on from JAECXB010000761.1 coordinate 18,339, forward strand.
ACGTCAACAGCTGTTTCACTTAATGAAACACTAATGGTGGGGCCAACAATTCAGAGGGAGCTGTATTCAACATTGATCAATTTTCGATTAAATAAATATGCCGTGACTGCTGACATTTCCCAAATGTACAGGCGGATAAATGTCTCTGAAGATTACAGAAAGTTCCAGATAAATTTAAGGGGAGAAAAAACTTCACAAAATAAAAAGGCATACAAGTTAGTATATGGTACAGCATCCTCACCAATACGCTGCCTGTTTGAGCTCGCCAACATACATGCACAATCACATCCAATTGGATCAGATGTGATCAAAAAGTGTTTTTATGTATCATATGCTGGCAGGGGCAGACAGCGTTAAAGAATAAAACATAATTTGCAAGGAAGTTCGTGAAATTTTGGAGTTAAGAGGTTTTCCACTAGCCAAGTGGGCATCCAATCATAGCATCCAGGTTTCTAACACTGACTCTAGCGAAGAATTTACTCTCAGAATTGAGGAACAGAGTGCAGTGAAAACTCTTGGAATGCGTTGGGAACCTCAAGAGGATATATTTAAATACCATATTGATGTAGATAGTTTCGCATCGCTAAAACCAACAAAACGTAAAATGTTGTCCATAGCTTCTCGTTTGTTTGACCCACTTGGTTTCCTGTGTCTCATTATAACAAAAGCCAAAATTGTATTACAGGAGTTGTGGAGGCTCAAGATAGATTGGGATGAGACCATTCCTATGGGTGTTCACACAGCATAGCATAAGTTTACCATGATTTTGCGAGATTTGCATAAGATCCATGTTCCTCGATATGTGTGTCTTTCATTCTATGACCAAGTTCAAACTCATGGTTTTGCAGGCGCCTCCAGTCATGCATATATGTACGAACTGCCGACAATTAAGACGTTCGCATTACGCTACTTAATGCAAAATCTAGGGTAGCTCCAAAATGTGCAGCACTTTTGCTGTCCAAGCTGTGGCATCAAATCGCTCCAACCATAGCAAAATTCAACAAAGAAAGCGTGAATTTCTAGTCAGATTCACAGGTTATTATTTACTATTTTATTATTTTGACAGAGGGAGTCTCCCGACAGAGAAGGTGCGAGGCACTGCGACCAGAATGATCTTTTGTGCCTATAAGGCTCTCCCTATCTTGACAAAAGCCGCTCTGCTTCCCTGATGAAGCATAGCAGGTCTTTCGTCGAGGAATGGACAATTTGTTCGGGAACTGCAATTTCCACGTGCAAATGTTTCCTCCTACTCCAAACCAAGGCTGGAAAGTCACACAGTATGTGTTTGGTAGTTTCGTTGTCCTCTTTACAGAGCCTGCACTCTGCATCAGAGGATAGACGCATTTTTGTTAGGTGATAGCTAAGATAGCCAACAAGGAGATAGATATCTCTCCTGAAGAGTGAGTCTGTTCTGCGTTCAACCATGGGATTTCAGTTTTTGGTCCGTCGGTATACCAGTGTATGCCGTGAGGGTCGCTGATGGGGTTGCCAGCATCCCAGTCCTTCCGGTCTGGGATGAGGGTTCTGAATTTGGCACCAAAGAGGAGTTCCTTGGTCATAGAATCTGATCTAGTGCAGATCTCTATGCCAGGAATGTCTTTGATAAGTCTAGCATGCCCTGATTCGGTAGCTAGAAGCCCAGATTGAAGCTTGATTCTAAGAAGACTCATTGCGGCGACTTCTTGTATTTTGATATGCAGCGGAGTCAGATTAAGGATTGATTCCATTGCTGCTATGGGACAGGTGCGAAGTCCAGCCGCCCACATGGCATGAGTTGCCTTTGATAGAGTATTGTTGAGGTGGGACTTTTATCAAGGGTCACCCCTAGATATTTAACCTCGATGGAAATCAATTGACCTATGTCAATAGAATAGCGCTTAGTGAAGGGAACAATAATTGCCTTTTGGGGATTGATGCTGAGACCTACATCTTCGCACCATCTGCTAACCGTGTCCAGAGCCGATTGCATTATCTCTGTCACGGTGTTGGCAAATTTTCCGTTCACTATTAGAGCCAGGTCGTCCGCGTAGCCGATTGCTTGCACGCCCTGGTCTGCGAGAATGCTTAGTAGTTCATCAACTACTAGAGACCAGAGTAGGGGGGATAGGACCCCTCCCTGGGGACATCCTTTAACCGCACTGATTAAAGCAGTCGTGGTGTCCAAGGTAGAGGAAATGATCCGGTCTTTGAGCATAGCCTCAATCCATCGGATTAGGGGACGGGCAATATTTCTGCGTTCTAGCGCAGCAGAGATAGAGCCGTAGCCGGTATTATCAAAAGCACCCTGTTTAGAGGAAAACCGAATGTCCACCTTTGCACTAATTGCCAACAAAAAGATCTTGCTTGTTCAATGTATATCTTAGTTTATTATTCACTTGTTGCAATTTTAATAGTCGAACCAAGAGCTTATAAACGCCTGTGTACAAGATCGGCAGATGTAAAAGAATGTAATGATCAGTGCTAGAGCAACTAGCTTTTGTACGCATTAGCAGAGTCATAACAGAGTTGTAATCAAAACAAACAGTGGCGCGAAGCATTTACATTAAAATATAAAATAATCATAAAGTTCGGGCTCTGCTCCCGACATACTCCCCCCGTTGGAAGTGATTACTTTCAACCGATATGGTCAGAAAGAGGCAGAACTGCAAGCTTGGTTACAGATCGCTTGATCAGGCCAACCGAGGTTTTAACCATGGCTACCCTGGCAACGCCATCATCGCCTGGTATCGTGGACTCCACCATGCCGAGCCGCCATTTTAGTGCAGCAAGCTTTTCGTCCTTCAGCAGCACTAAGGAGCCCGCCTTGAGGGCCGTTCGCGAAGTTTTCCATTTGCTGCGCTCCTGAAGAATCGTCAGATATTCGGTACTCCATTTGCCAAAAAATTTGACGCATTTGGCATACGCGTTGCCAGCGGTTAAGACGCCCTTCCTTCAAATGGGTGATTTCAGGCTCATCTATAGCTGTGAACGTTGACCCAATGAGAAAGCTTGAGTCGTCTGGGCTTTCAGAAATTGCATAGAGTGGGCGAGAATTAAGTATTGCCGAAATTTCATAGACTAGAGTACGAAGTTCTTCGAGAGTTAAAACAGAAGACCCAGCAGCACGAAAGAAGTGATATTTGGCAGACTTGACTGCCGCCTCCCATAATCCACCAAAATGTGGAGATCGGGGCGGTATAAAGTTCCAATCAATTCCATTAGCTAGACAAACTTCCGATACAGCGCTGTTGTGCGGGTCGCTTAAGAATAATTCTCTCAGTTCAGCTAAGTCGTTTTTAGCGCCAACGAAATTTGTTCCGTTGTCTGTCCAGATAATGCGTGGTTTGTCCCTGATGTTTATGAAGCGTCTCAGAGCAGCAATAAACGATGCTGTCGTTAGGTCCTTGGCGACTTCGAGATGAGTAGCTTTAGACCTGAAGCATATAAAAATGGATATGTAGCACCTTTCTGGTGCCTTATTCCTGGTCTCAGGCTTATAAAGAAAAGGTCCACAGTAATCGATTCCTGTTGTGTGGAACGCTGGGTTTGGACGAACGCGATCTGCTGGTAGCCTGCCCATAATATGCTCGGCATATCGTGGCTTCAGGCGAAAGCATCTCAAGCACTTATTGATGACGCTGGCCACAGTTTTGATTCCACCAATTGGCCTATATGCCTGCCTTATAGTTGCGAGAAGACTTCTCGGGCCTGCATGCAGCAACTTTTGATGGTAATGCACGATGATTGCATTTGTGACCGGGTGCCTTTAGGAACCAAAATAGGATGACGCGCGTCGTAATCCATTTGCGAATTATGTAGCCTGCCCCCAACTCTGAAAACGTTTCAAGAAAATCGATACCATATTGTGCACATCCTTTAGCCACCAACCTCGATTTAAATCTCATCATATTGCCATCCTTATCTCCTTTGATGCCAAAAACCCACTTACTACCGATGGCTTACTTACCTTCTGGTAATTCCTGTTGCTCCCATGTCTGATTAGCTTCGAGGACGTCAATCTCCTTCTGAATTGATGCTACCCACTCTTGACTCATTTCAGACTGTGTCGCTTCGGCAAACGTAACAGGTACCTTAACATCTTGAACCTTCATCATGTTCAACAAGTTGTATTGTTTTCGTGGACGCCCGGGCTTACCGGGATGACCAGGACCACGAATTTCCCGTTCTTCGGTTTCATCGCTCTTCGCACTCTCGTAAATATCAGAACTATCAGCTTCATTAATCTCGCTGTCAATTTGCTCTTCCTCGAACACCTCAGCATCTTTTTTGTTGTTGTCCACTGCCAAAATCTGCGAACAATCAACTCCAATTTCGTCAATAAGTGCCGTTTCGTTCTCACTGTTTCCATTCTTCGGATACCCTATAGTTTCCTCTAGAAAAAAAACGACGTCTCTACTTTCGATTACCTGGTTCGATCCAATGCGCATTAATCTGTAGGCCTTCGCTGTCGTTGAATACCCTATCATCATGCATTCAATGACTTTTGGCTTGAACTTTCCTGCATGTTTCTTATTTAATGCAATCGCTTTGCATCCAAAGATTTTTTAATGCGATATCGAAGGCTTTTTACCTGTCCGCAGTTCGAATGGTGTTTGACTCTTCAACGACCTTGTCTCCGATCTGTTGCGTAGAACTGCTGCAGTCCTAACTACCTCTCCCCACAGAAACTCATTCACTCCTGAATGTATAAGTAGCACTGTTAGCGCGCTCAGCAACCCCGTTTTGTTGCGAAGTGTACGGCCGCTTAATACCGTTTTCAGATAGGATCTTCTGAAACTCGTGGCTTATATATTCGCGACCGGTCGGTTTTTCCGTTAATGCGACAAAGTCTTTAAACGTGGTAAGCAACTCATCACGCGTCTTCACAAAAATATACGAACATATAACGCGAATAGTCATCAATAAATGTTACGAAATATCTTGCTCCACCGGCAGATACTTTGTTCATTGGCCCGCAAATGTCCGAATGCACTAGCCCTAGGACTTTGTCCGCACGATTTTCTGCCATCTTTGGGAATGGTTTCACACAGATTTTACTTTTAGCACTGGTTTCTCATGTAATTCGGTCTATGTCCACAACATTTTTGATTGACTTTAAACCATTGACCATATTGTCACTTGCCATCTTTTTTAGGCTCGCCATGTTCAAATGATCATAACGATAATGCCACTTTCACAATTCATCATTTGCACACAAGTACATGCACCGATTGTTCGAAGATTTCAAGCTTTTCTTGCCTGTAAAACTTCTTCATTTTGACCGTTCTTTATATACGCACTTTGCTTGTGAAAAATCACTTTATACCCTTTTTCAACGGCTTTCGCTACCGATATGAAATTACTTTGCAAGTATTTTACGTAAAGCACATTTTTTCAAATTAACGGA
>JAECXB010000077.1:0-30372 GCA_018151435.1 Zaprionus africanus
AATGTTCATGCTAAAAACATAAAAGAAAGAAGGAATGCAAAATTTTATTAAAACTTAATGTTATCTTTATGAATTATTCGATTCTAGTTATTTATAATAACCTTATTTCCTAAATTTTCTTTTACTGTCTGTTTTTTATATCTAAGTTGTAGTTTATTTCTTTCCCCATGCTTCTTCTCAAAAATTATTTCTCCTACTTCATAATTTTTTGGTGTCCTTTTTTAATTGTGATATTCCAACATTTTAGTTTGTGCTGTTTTTAATTTGTTAGGTAAGTGGGTGTGATCAATTTTGTTGAACATAATATCATTGGGTTTATTCTGTGTGGAAGATTGAATGGTGTTATTATATTCTCTGACAGCGCGATCAACTATTTCTTTATGGTCTAGAAGATTGTATTCCTTCTGAATACAGCGTGAAATTTCAATTAATGTTGAGTGTACTCTTTCTACTTGGCCATTGGTGAGACTATGTCTGGGATTTGCATAAAAAATGGTTAAGCCAGCACGCTCTATTGCTAAATTGAATTGGGCGGAAGAGATACTAGGCTCATTGTCCATCATTATGGACTTGGCAAAAGGAAATAGTTGAATTAGCTCGAGAATTTTAATTTCCATATTGCATTTATTTTGAATTTCTTTAACTATTAAATACTTAGAGTAAGCATCAATACAAGTCAAAAAAATTAGTTTTTGGGCACAGAAAATGTCTATATGTAATTGTTCGCCCTCTCTTTCTGGAATTGGGGTTTTTAGGCCATGGATTTAAAAAAAATTCATGGACTACTGTGTTTGTCGGAACGCAAATGTGCGTAACAGGCAGAAGGAGGCATCTCCGACCCCATAAACTGTATATATTCTGAATCAGTATCAACAGCCGAGTCGATTGAGCCATGTCTGTCTGTCTGTCCGTCTGTCTGTCTGTATGAACACCTGGATCTCAGAAACTATAAGCGCTATAGTCTTTAAATTTTATCACAACATCCGTGTATGTTGCAGTGTTTCAAAGTTTTTTTGAAATTCGGCCACGCCCCTTCCCGCCCCGTAATAACAATTTAATATACACAGTATATACCCAACAACCAAAGTTGTACATCTCACATGACAAATACATTGCCACGGGCGTTTTCTGAAAATTTCATTTAAATCGGACTAAAATTAAGCAAGATATGATCCGAATTAAACTCAATTTGAACGTATACTTATGCGTATATTAAGACCTAATTTACGCATCATACCGAAGTTCGAATCGCCGGACACACAGCATATTACAAAACTTTTTATTTGCATAGAATGGTAACAGAATTAGCTCAGAATGCAACTTTGCCGATCCATCAACAATTGAGGCAGTGGCTTATTGGTTAGAGTGGCGGACAGCGGTTCTGCGTGCGGGAGTTCCGTGTCCCATGCGCGGCCGGCTGGTGCAACTTTTTATTTTTATTACTTTTTTTTGGTTATTTTTTTATTCTTATAAGCTTAAAGGAAAACTACAGTTATTTAATTAAATATCAATAAAAATAGTTTTCAAAAATTAAATCTCATGTTTTTTTTTTGCAATATTTAAGACAATCCATAAGTTACGAATGTTAGAGCGGGACGCCGATACATGCATGTCTGCATTTGCACATTTATGTTTCGGCGTCCCGCTCTAACACATTCGGCAAAGTTTATAAAAGTTTTCTACTTAATTAAATATGTTGCGTACCAAAAAATTTAAAAACTACTGTTATGTTGTTGTATAAATTATTCAATAGAAAAGAAAGAAAATAAGGAAAACTCGTCACACATTACATTGTTCGCGGCAGGAATCGAACCCGAGCACTGTCAACATCTTTGGTATTTGTATCCGGCACACACTCCACTAAGCTACTGTTCAACTTCACATTAATTTATTGTCCTCTCGCTCTATGTAATGCTTATACTTCTTGTCTATTCGCTTTTGCATTGTTTATGTGTTTTCCTTTTGTCTGTCAAATGAATTAAATAATAAGAATATAAAATTTATATTTTTAAATTTTTCCAAATAAAGCAGAACTTTCATTATAAATAACGGAATAATAATCCATGGCCTTCTACAGTCAGCACCTGACTGTAGCGTTCGACTGGTTGAAATTGGAATTTGTTTCGGGTGTCTATTGTATTTATTTTTGTTACAAACTTCGCAATTACGAATGTGTTGTTTGAGCTTTTCATATAATTTAGGCCAGTAAAAATATCTTAAAATCTGCTTTAAGTTTTCGTCGAACCCTCTATGAGCTCAAGCATGGGTTTCTTCTATTATTATTTGTTGGTCATCCCTATTTATGACATCGGATAAAAACTTTTTAGTATATAAAAACTTATTGGTAAATGTATTTTGGATTTCATATAAGTCCTCAGGGATACAATGAATTCCTGTAACGATGTTAGGCTGTAAGAATTCTTTTAATATGGTTACTAAATTGTCCATAGTGTCGAATTCTATAATCTGTCTTGTTTTATCAAAATTGTTAACCTTCTCTTGAATGGTAAACTTGTTTTTTGAAATAAGCAGTTGTTGCTTGAGCTGATTTAAAGGCTTGTTAGTTTCTGCTATGATTTTCTCATAAATACTCTCAGCAGAATGGACAGTTCCGCTGTCGGACGAACTACCTGAATTGTGATTTTGGCAAGTGATGTTGTTTATTTGTAACCTGGACAAGGCATCTGCGACAACATTAGTTTAACCTGGCTTGTTGAAGCATCGACTCAAATAAAATATAAAATGAAGCCCAAAAGAATGCCACAAAAAGAGAGAAGAAAAATAATAAAATTAGAGTAGATCCTTGAAAGTATGCTATAAAAACTATTAAAACTTTGAAGTAGTTGGCTACACTAATGGACCCATAGGCCAGATATGATTAGGAGAAAAATACCCAGATCTTCAAGGGTCTAGAATGAAGCAGAGCTGGGGAGTAAGAAATTTGCAAGTCAGCATTAGAGAAAGAGTTGGCGCCGGAGAAAGTTGTGAAAGCGGGAAAAGTTAAAGTGGTGTGAAAGTTATTAAAATTTTCTGGAACTATCCTGAGGAAAATGCTGGAGATTTCAATATTTCTTTGGGTAAATATTAATGGTGTAAAGAATGAGGAAAAAATATATATAAATGGAAATACCTAAATAGATTTGGCAAATTTACTCAAATTGGGACCGGACAGAAAGCTGGACTTTGACCAAGGGCCCGTCACCAAGGAATATTACCCCGGTCGGGTTAGACGTCGTCCATCAAACCGGCAGATCGACGAGCTCGGCGCAAATCAAACCTTTTATTAAATCATAGCCTATTAAAAAGCACAATTTAAATAAGGAGCGTTTTCTAAAGCAGACTTCGCCACTCCGCTAAGACGGAGTAGCAATTTTCTCACACACCCTAAAAGGCAGCAGCAAACCGTAAAGTTAGCGTACAGCAAAAATGCGATTTCGCGCTGAACGACCACACGGTCAATATAGCCCCATAAGAAAAAAAAAATGTTTCTTTAAATATTTAGCTCAATTCTCTCCTAAATTAAATTTTCTGCCAATGCCTAAAATAAACCACAGTCAGATCATTTAGAATGTTGGAATATAAAAATTTGACTGATGGCCACCTCGATGTTACCACATACTTTTGAGGGAAAAAATTAATAAAAATAGTAATAGAGACCAATATATAGGAATGTTCCGTTAAATTAAGTTTTTGTTTATCTCTAGCATTATCTAAAATAATTCACATATTTATTAATATACACTATGTTCACTTTAGGTTATTAGTCTCTTTCTGATTACTGTTTGTTTTTCGAGAATGTCTAAACTGGAGATTTTTTTGTTGCTAAGTACTATATTTTGAATTTTTTAAAACATTTTAAACAAACAGGTGCCGAGCAAGAGATCAATCTTTCACCGACGGGAACCGTAAGTAAAATCCATCTTTTTATTACGTTTGAAATATGGTCCAAGCAACTAAAAAATAATATATCAAGAACAAGTCACATCTCCTTTTGATTAACAGCCGAAAGTAGGCAATACAATTTTAAAATTTTGGTTAATAATAAATTGCAGTTTTAAACAACGCCTTTAAAACTGTGACAACGAATGACATAACAAAAGTGAACAAAGAGCAGATTTTAATTACCAACTCAATTGCCTTTAAATGTTAGAAATAGGAATGATTAGTTTAACCATATTAATTTATAACATTACCTTTGAAGAATTTAATTAAATTTATAATGTTTTAGAAATTTTAATCTTTTGAACTCGATGCTAACGCTCCCGCTGTTGTAGGGAAAAGGGGTCACCTGAACTAAAAGTTCAATGGAGGTGATCATGGTTGGGTGGGCAAATGCGAACTCCTTCAACACCTAAGTTCGCCGGCATACCATTCTAGGCTCCTATCCTATATCCTATTTTCTGTTTGGTCATGTATATCTGTTTTCTCTTCCGGTTTTGTAATTTTCTAGTTCCTTTTGTCGCAGCACGTTCTTTCTTGATTTTTGTTATTATTGTTAGTAGCCCTATGTTGTGTGAACAAGACCTCCACCCCCAAAGCCGACGAGCTAGAGCCGGATATAATAACGTGCACAGCTTCACACAGCATTACAACCGATCCCCAATTTTGGTTGCCCGCTACATTTATAATATAAAATAATTATAAAAATAAGTGGCGCCCAACGTCGTGGCTGCATTAAATTAATGTCAATTTAATGTGACTCACAAGCAGATATGATCAATCTATTTTCTATAATTTTCATCTTTCTTTTCACACTTTTGATCAAGGACAAATTTCTTAACCGCATGGAAATAGTTTGCGTGAAAGATATTTCCCTTCCTACCACGGTTTAGGATTCTGTTAAATTGATACCTTAGGGACAATGAAGTGAGTAAATGATTATATGAGAAAACAGGATGACTTTAGCTTAGGCTTATCACCTGGCCATAGATCAAATACAAACAACATTGGACTATCTTTCTAATATCAGTATTTTGATAAAAGAGTCTTTGGAATATAGCAGCAAAGTTTCAGAACTAAGCACTAACCAAGAGGAAGAGTCAAAATACTGGAATTATTTCAGCTAATGGAGTTTGTGACTTATCACGATTTATAGGAAAATCAGAGTTATCTGTTAATTAGAAAACCTGATCCATACGAAACAAATTACATAACATGAACTTAATAAAATTAAAGTAATAAATTTTAAAGTTCTACACCCTTTTATTTTCATAACTAGAGTGGTAAAGCCAAAATTTCGCAATCCCTTACCAGCGGGAAGTTATGCGGAGAGTTCAACTATCTTATGAGAATTATTATATTTGTTTTTTTATATCCTTATATTCGTTTTGTTCGATTTATTTTGCTTAGAGTTCTAGTATAATAGTTTATTTAGTTTATCTTACTTAGAGTATTTATTTTGAATTTATTGGTGTCTCGATCAGAAAAGATGGGCTTAGATCGTTCTCCCGAAGCTGCAGATACAGCAGTCACATGTGCCTTATGCAAGGAAAGGGTGATTTCGATAGAAATTTATAGAACCAATTGCGGCCATGAATTTCATCGAGATTGTTTAACAACACATTTTAAAACAAGTGACGCGTGTCCAGTGTGTAATATTACATGCCGGCCAACTACGAGTGCGTCAGTCAAGAAAACAGTGGCACACAACACACGATCGCAAAGTAGAACAGCGAACGAGAGAGGTGCCGTAGCAACTGCAATAACTAGTCAAGGGACAGAAGAAGTACCAAGCACATCTATAGCAGCTTTTCAAGATATGGAAACTCGAATTCTTAATTCTCTGTCAGAGAAAATGGCCGAGTTAATCCAGAATACGGTGGTAGATTGTGTGCAGCGGTTAATGGTACCTCAAGTACAAGCGATGTCTAGTAGGGGGGTTTCGCCTCAGGAAAGAGCCGATATACCAGACGAAACACAATACAACCAGGGTACATCAAGAGCAACTCCACAGTACTCAGTGGGAAGTGCTGCCTCAGATCTGTCTCAAAGGCCACATAAAGTAGTACATATTCTTAACGCCTGGAAAGTAAAGTTTTCAGGAGTTGGAGTGTCAGTTGACAACTTCATTTAAAGAGTGGAGGCCCTTACGCACCAAACCTTAGGTGGAAATTTCGAAGTGCTTTGCTCTAATATCAGTGTCTTATTTGAAGGGAAGGCAACTGAGTTCTATTGGCGACATCACAAAGTGGTAAAGCACGTACGACGGGATAGGCTCTGTGATGCACTGCGACTACAATTAAGGCAAGAACGAGATGATAGTGACTTAGAGGAGTTGATCCGAAATAGGAAGTAAAGGTCAATGAGACTTTTGATGGGTTTTACGAAGGAATTTCGAGCCTGTTAGACCAGATATAACAGCCATGGCCAAACAGAAAACTCGTCAAGATACTAAGAAACCATTTACGACCAGAAATCCGCCACGAAATTTTAAATCTGGAAATAGGGACTGTCTCTGAGCTTTGAGAAATTTGTAGGCGCAGAGAAGCGTTCATTGAAGACGTCAAAAACATGCCAGGCTTCGCAAACAGTAATCCCGTAAGAAGAACTGTAGCAGAGTTGTTAGGAGAAACTGATGACAAGTCTGAATCTGAAGAAGCCATAACAGATATAGAGATAGAAGCTGTAGCGTTAGTATTCTGGAACTGTAGAAAAACAGGGCACAGGTACCAAGACTGTCTGTCAGACAGGAAAATCTTTTGCTATGGCTGTGGCGCAGCAAATACTTATAAACCTAATTGTAACCGCTGTTCAAAAAACGTACAAGTCAGCACGTCGAAGTTTATACACAAACCGAAGACATCGGCTGTGCTGAAAAATCAAGCGATGAACACAGACCAATAGCTGATGATAAAATAACAACAAAAACCAGTCGAACGCTACAGTCAGGTGCTGACTGTAGAAGGCCATGGATTACTATTCCGTTATTTATAATGAAAATTCTGCTTTATTTGGAAAAATTTAAAAATATAAATTTTATATTCTTATTATTTAATTCATTTGACAAACAAAAGAAAAACACATAAACAATGGAAAAGCGAATAGACAAGAAGTATAAGCATTAGATAAAGCGAGAGGACAATAAATTAATGTGAAGTTGTACAGTAGCTTAGTGGAGTGTGTGCCGGATACAAAGACCAAAGATGTTGACAGTGCTCGGGTTCGATTCCTGCCGCGAACAATTTAATGTGTGACGAGTTTTCTTTATTTTCTTTCTTTTCTATTGAATAATTTAAACAACAACATAACAGTAGTTTTTAAATTTTTTTGGTACGCAACATATTTAATTAAGTAGAAAACTTTTATAAACTTTGCCGAATGTGTTAGAGCGGCACGCCGAAACATAAATGTGCAAATGCAGACATGCATGTATCGGCGTCATTTCCGCGCAAAAACTGCGAAAGAAAGTCGTTGGTGGTCGGTAACGATTTCCAAATTGACTACCCCATATAAGTAGTTTCGAAGTTTTTTTCATGCCCAAACTATGGCATAAAGTTCCCTCTCGTTAGTGGCATAGTTTTGCTCAGTTGTATTTCGAGTTTTTGAAATAAAAGTGATTGGTTTGTTCTCATGTGAAAGAACAGCACCAATTGCTACATGGGACGCGTCTGTGGTTAGGACAAACTTTTTTGAATAATCTGGTTGAGTAAGTTCAACCTGTGCAGTTAAGTGGGATTTTAAATTGTCAAAAGCTAAAGTGCTTTCCTCATCTAAAGTAATTTCTATTTTTTTTTTGACATATGTTTGGATACCATTCCATTATGGCCTTGCAACAGTTTAGTGAGTGGTTTTGCTATAGAGGCATAGTTTTGTACAAATTTTCTATAGTAACCAGTTAATCCTAGGAAACCACGCAACTCTCTAATGTTGCGGGGGGTGGATACTCCACAATTGTTTTTATTTTCTGTGGATCGGTTTTTATTATCTTGTGCGACACTAAGCAACCTTAGAATTCTGTTTCCTTTCGGAAGAACTTTAATTTTTCTATACTTATTTTCATATTTGCTACGAACAGTATGTCTATGATCTCCTTTAGATCATGTAGATGTTGTTCCGCAGTCGCGGAAAAAACGATTATGTCATCCACATATATTTGACATGTTTTTCCAATTTTTTCTCTTCAAATATTATCCATTGCCCGTTGAAAGATTCGTGGCGCATTCGCCAATCCGAAAGGCAATCGAAGGAATTCATACTTCCCGTTGTTGATTGAAAACGCAGTTTTCTCAATGTCATCGTCCTTCATTAGGATCTGATGAAAACCTGACTCTAAATCTATAGTTGAAAAGAACCGTGCTTTTCCCAAATTGGATAAAATAACCGATGGATCTGGCATCGGATATCTATCGCGTACTGTGTTTTCGTTAAGTTTTTTAAAATCGATTACTAACCGATTCTTCTAACTTCCATCTTCATTGTAGCCCTTTTTACATACAACCCACACCAAATAATATTTTCATCCAAACATCCTGTTTATTTCTTTGTTAACAAAGTTTTTTGGGGTTTTATTATTATTTTGACAAAGGGAGTCTCCCAACAGAGAAGGCGCGAGGCACTGCGACCAGAATGATCTTTTGTGCCTATAAGGCTCTCCCTATCTTGACAAAAGCCGCTCAGCTTCCCTGATGAAGCCTAGCAGGTCTTTCGTCGAGGAATGGACAATTTGCTCGGGAACTGCGATTTCCACGTGCAAATGTTTCCTCCTACTCCAAACCAAGGCTGGACAGTCACACAGTATGTGTTTGGTAGTTTCGTCGTCCTCTTTACAGAGCCTGCACTCTGCATCAGAGGATAGACGCATTTTTGTTAGGTGATAGTTCACCAGATGATGGCCACTAAGGTAGCCAACAAGGAGATAGAGATCTCTCCTGGAGAGTGAGTCTGTTCTGCGTTTAACCAAGGGATTTGTAAGCTCTCTAGCCTGCCTCATCCCTGGTAGGAAGAACCAATAGCGTTCGGTCAACCTATCTGCCCATGTTTTCACAAGGGATGAGATGGTTGACCACCCCACGCCGCAGAAGGGTTCGGGGCCAAGCAGAGGGGCTGATGACCCCGCCCTCGCTAGCTCATCCGCTAGCTCGTTGCCCTGGAACCCAGAGTGTCCAGGTACCCAAAGGAGGGTAACTTTGTTTTTGTTGGACAGCCTCTGGAGGCAGTTCCAGCAGTCAGCCACCATACGTGAACTTACTCTCTTTGAGGAGAGGGCTAGTATGGCAGCTTGGCTGTCCGAGAAGATATAGATGTTAGCTCCTCTCATCCCCTTCTCAAGGATAAGACGGCAGCAGAACTCAATGGCATGAACCTCGGATTGGAAGACCGTGGGCCACTTGCCCATGGCAATCGAGGTTTTGGAGTTGGGACCATGTATCCCGGCTCCAACCCCTGATCAGTCTTTGACCCGTCGGTATACCAGTGTATGCCGTGAGGGTCGCTGATGGGGTTGCCAGCATCCCAGTCCTTCCGGTCTGGGATGAGGGTTCTGAATTTTGCACCAAAGAGGAGTTCCTTGGTCATAGAATCTGATCTAGTGCAGATCTCTAAGCCAGGAATGTCTTTGATAAGTCTAGCATGCCCTGATTCGGTAGCTAGAAGCCCAGATTGGAGCTTGATTCTAAGAAGACTCATTGCAGCGACTTCTTTTATTTTGATATGCAGCGGAGTCAGGTTAAGGATTGACTCCATTGCTGCTGTGGGACAGGTGCGAAGTGCACCCGTCAAAGAAAGGCAAAGTAGCCTATGCACTTTATTGCATTTGTTGATGGCAGTGACC
Organism: Zaprionus africanus; assembly: GCA_018151435.1. NCBI lineage: Eukaryota > Metazoa > Arthropoda > Insecta > Diptera > Drosophilidae > Zaprionus > Zaprionus africanus. Next base: position 9,770 of record JAECXB010000077.1, read on the forward strand.
TGCGTCACCTTTGGCCACCACACAATTGCAGCGTAGGTGACGATGGGTCTTACCATCATCTCAAATAGCAACCATATGTTACAGGATTTGAGACCCCAGGTTCTACCAAAGAATCTTCTGCATGCGCACATGAGTTGCCTTTGATAGAGTATTGTTTAGGTGGGACTTCCAGTTTAGTCTTTTATCAAGGGTCACCCCTAGATATTTAACCTCGCTGGAAAGACCCACAGGGGAGCCGCCAATGTTCAGTTGACCTATGTCAATAGAATAGCGCTTAGTGAAGGGAACAATAATTGCCTTTTGGGGATTGATGCTGAGACCTACATCTTCGCACCATCTGCTAACCGTGTTCAGAGCAGATTGCATTAGCTCTGTCACGGTGTTGGCAAATTTCCCGTTCACTATTAGAGCCAGGTCGTCCGCGTATCCGATTGCTTGCACGCCCTGGTCTGCGAGAATGCTTGGTAGTTCATTTACTACTAGAGACCAGAGTAGGGGGGATAGGACCCCTCCCTGGGGACATCCTTTAACCGCACTGATAAAAGCAGTCGTGGTGTCCAAGGTAGAGGAAATGATCCGGTGTTTGAGCATAGCTTCAATCCATCGGATTAGGGGACGGGTAATATTTCTGTGCTCTAGCGCAGCAGAAATAGAGCCGTAGCCGGTATTATCAAAAGCACCCTCTATATCAAGAAAAGAGCACAGAGCAATGTTCTTGGATGCGAGGGCTTCTTCGATTTTACCTACTAATTTGTGGAGGGCGACCTCCGTCGACCTTCCGGCTATATACGCAAACTGCGTGGGATGCAGAGGATAAGTTTTCTGCAGAGAGCACCGTATGTGCAGGTCTATGAGCCTTTCCGCTGTCTTAAGCAGAAAGGAGGTGAGACTGATCGGCCGATATGATTTAGGCTGGTCCGGGGGACGATTCCCTTGTTTGGGAATGAATACCACATTGACTCTCCTCCAAGAGACGGGTATGTATCCCCAAGTGAGACTAGCTCTAAACAGGCCGACCAGCGGATCGAGAATATGATCCAGGCTGTTTTGTAGAAGGGCTGGGAAGATTTGATCGCCCCCTGGGGCTTTGAAGGGAGCGAAGGAATCTACAGCCCATTTGACCTTTTCAGGGTCGAAGATGGTTCCCGATAAACTGGAACCACGTGAGTCCGGTGACATGGTGACGTCATCTAGACTAGATAGATCTGGGTTCGCCACCGAACCTGGGAAGTGGACTTGAAGCAGAAGATCAAGTGCCTCCCTGCGATCTTGGGTGAAAGAGCCGTCTGCTCTTTTAAGAAGCCCTATACCATTAGACGACCCTTTAGCTAATACCTTGTGCAGTCTCGCTGCCTCCGGCAGCGATTCAATGCTACCACAGTAGCTGCGCCACGTATCGCGTTTGGCACGTCTAATGTTTTTATTATAATTAGTTAAGGCGTCCCTATAGACGTCCCAACTGACGCGGTTAGCTTTGGCCCTATTGAAAAGACTTCTAACCTTCCTTCTTTGTACGGATAGTTCCTCGTTCCACCATGGAACTTTACGGTTGACCTTTAGGGTCTTCCGAACAGAGCTGTCCTCGAAGGATGTGATTAGCACATCTTGAAGCAGGTTGGCAGCAAGTTCTATCTCACTGATAGAATTTGGGTTGCTGATCAACAAATCTGCTTTAAAAGCCACAGAGGCTTTAAAAAGTTCCCAATTGGTCTTTTTGGGACAGAAGGAGTTCTGACGGATCTCGACTTGGCCAGGTAGGTCGAACCTGATGTGCTGATGGTCCGACAAGGTGGCTTCGTCTGTGACCCGCCAGTTTACCAGTGAACTCCCAATAGAGTTACTGACTAGGGTAAGGTCCAAAACCTCTTCCCTAATGGCATTAATAAAAGTTGGCTTACACCCTATGTTAGCAACATCTAATTGACAACACAATAGATACTCTAAAAGGGACTCACCACGTTTGTTAATGTCGCTGCTTCCCCAGATCGTGTGATGCGCGTTGGCATCACAGCCGATCACGAGCGGCTTGTTGTGTGAGCGGCAGAACTCCACCAGCCGCTGAACCTCTGTGGGGGGAACGTCATCCACGTCGCCCGGGAAGTAGGCAGAGGCGATCACAACTTCCCGGACACCCTCAGCCGTGGCTACCTCAATAGCCGTTGCCACCAGGTCTCTGTGGATGAAATTTGGTAAAGGGAAGTGTCTCACATTGTTATTTACAACAATAGCAGTGCGAGGGGCACCGCCCATGCGGTCATATATTAACTTACATGATCCGCATGATAGTCCACGGATGTGGCCACCGATCAACCATGGCTCTTGGACGAGAGCCAGGTTGATTGCTTCTTCGCAGACGACCCTGCACAGGGTGGCAGACGCTCCTCTGGCGTGGTGCAGGTTCGCCTGGAGCACCTTAATGGCGCTCGGCATCCTCCTTCAGGGCCTTTTTAACAAGGCCACCTGCCTTGCCCCCCGAGAGTCGTTGCCTCGGATGCCCTTCGGCAGTCTAGAGGAACCGCTCGGGGGAGGTCGCCTTGCGACCACGGTCGCCGGAGGGGCCCTTGCGGGGGGTCTCCGCACTGTGCTGGTGGAGGGCCTGGGATGGACGGCGGGGCGTCCGCTGCCAACCACCGGCCTCGTGCGGTCCGCTGTGGGCTTGGGGGCAGTCACCACTATGACTGGGGGTTTGGGGATGGGTATTGTCTGCGCCACTGCAGCTGCGGCGCTGGTGGACGCCACCGGAGCGCTAGCCACTGCTGTCACGCCGGTGGAATCCACCGTTACCGCCGCTGGAGGAGCGATGACAGGAGGGGGTGCTGGGGAAGGGGAATGGGACACGGCGGGGGTGGCGGAGTTCTTGAGGATGAGCTTAACTCTGCCGAAGCGGAATTTCACGATCCCCTTAAGCTCCGTCAGAGCCTTATACGACATCTTGTCGACCATCATCGCGAGGTGTGTCGTGTTGCCGTTAAGGCCGTGTTGCACAACCCGCCAGAGCTCCGTTGAGAGCTCACAGTTCTGAATACCCAAGTATTCCACAATGTCGGCGGGTGTGAAGGTAGCGCTGTTGGGGAAGTAGCCTCTAACGAGGTGAGCTCTTGGGAACTCAGCTTCCTCCAACAGTTTTATATCAAGGCCGCTGATGGACCTGATATGTCCAAAAGCTTCCCTGACCCAATTGGCAGTGCTGCTGTTCTCGCACACCAAGAGCAGCCATTCATTTCGGGGGATACAACCCTCGAAACCTGGGCCGACTTTTGATGTGAAAGGCAGCCGCATCGCCTTAAGGATACTCTCTTGCACCGTGGCCATATGCTCCGGTGTAAGAGGTTTAGCGGGGTCAGCCGAAGTGAAGCCCAATTTCACCCTGCTTGCCACTTGGCTGAAAAGTGGCTTGGTGGACTCTACGTGAGTCTTTTTGGACTTCTTTGAGGACCCTTGGGGTTCGGGGATGGTGTCGTCACCGCGCATCCGCTTGGCCTTGGTTTCCGCGGGGGGCGAGGTGGCGATGGCAAGAGCCTCTGCTCTGCTCGAACCCTTTGCGAGTGCAGCTTTGAAGAGCTTCTTCTCGCGGGTCTTCAGCTTGACGAAGGCGTTCCCTGAGTCCAGTCGCAGAGTCTGGATTTGGGAGCCAGCTTCCGTGAGGCCTGACCTCTGAGAGGCCACGGAAGCGTCGTCGGCAAAGCTGATCAGGTCACCTTCAGCTTCGGCGTCGGAGGACATCACCTCGACGGTCTGCTGCATGACTGAGCAGTTGTTGGACGAGAAGGCAGCACTAGCGAACTCAGTGTCCAAGGGAGTTCGTGGCCTGTCCGAGTCCCCCGGAGTACTAGGGTCGAGACCCGTAGTATTGGGGGTGGAAGCCAGCAGCCCAATGGCTGCAGTGCTGGAGTTGGGGTCGGCCGTGAAGGCTTCACCCTGGGTTGATGCGTTCAAAGCCGCATCAGGCTTGTTAATTAAATTTTGAAGATCCATAGAATTTGGTCCCACGAGTAAGCGGGAAGGGAAGGTCACCCACGACATAGCCCGCTTGCCGTGGGAAGTCTAAATGAAACTGGAGGGCGACAGGTATCCAGAGTCCGCATACTAGAGACCGGGCTACCCCCCGGCCATGCATCCCTTGGCGTATGCTGTTCCGCCTTGGATTGGGGTGATTTATAGATTCACGATCTTCGCCCGACTACAATTAGTCAGCACCCCTAGCAGAGACATGACCGTGCTAGGGGCCTGCTTCCAGCCGCCCTCGCGTGGAGAGTATAGCCGCACTTCCGTCAGTAGGAGCAAGGACGGCACGTTCCCCAGCCAAAACTATGGTTACATGTGGTTCCCCTTGCTTCCTCTGACGGCTTGGAATAAAGGATAAAAACTAAAGCTCCATTTTTTCCTTTTTGGGAGTCCAAGTAAGTAAGCACATTCGAATCTACATCCGAACACTGCAAATTACCAACTGTATCTTCAGGTGACCTTTCATAATTAATTTTTTCAATTTCGTTATAATAAGCTAACGTCTCTTTTGATAGGTCTATGATAGCATTCATTTCTTTAAACGTTTATAACCGACTAATAGATCGGCTTTAAGGTTTTCGACTTCGTAGAACCTTTCAGTTCTACCAAAAATATTTATATTATGAAAGTGGGTTATCAAGCTTTACCCATTAACCGTTTTGATTCATTTCTTAATATCTAATTCTTCAGGGTTCTGATAAATACCCTTTTTTATATAATCCGCTGTTGAGCCGGTGTCTATTAATATCTTAAGTCTTTTACCTAAGGTTCTGTCTCTGCGGAAGACGTAGGAAACTCTCCCCCTCTTTCTCTAAAAAATGTTCATCATTCAAATTATTTACGCGCATTGCTTTTTGCGGTTGTTGTGTTGAATTTTGGGGTTTTGTCTTGGGGTCTATTATGGATCTGTAAAGACTTATCGATCTCTATTGGGATCGGTAGGGGCTGTGGAGTAGTATTGCCATGAACAAAAACGTTCCTATTTGTTTATTGATAATTATTTTGGTTTCCTTGATTGAAACGTAGATTATTATCGTGTTGTTGATCTGGCTTTTCAGACTTCTTTTGAGTCTTAGGATTTGAGTTATTTATTGAATGAGAGCGAGCATAATAATTGTGAGCGAAATTTGTTCTTTGATGGTTAGCCTCGAGCTCTTGGGCTTTAGCCAATGCATTTGGAAGGTTTTCTGGTTTAATAGAAAACAAAACTTCAGAAAGATTGCCGTTCAGGCCTGTAATGAAAATTCGTAATGCGTTTTCCCTGTTTTTAGAGTTCATTTCATTTATAACATCGGTTTTGTTGCCATATGTCATAATTGTTTTGTTAATTAATAGGGTTAATTTCTTATTAACCAAATTGTAATACTCAAGAACTGTGATATCACCTTGCCTTAAGACACTAAGTTCTTGTTCAATTATATGAATTGGACGCCTATCACTATAAGCGCAGTCCATTCGTGCAAGTATCGCGTCGAAGTTAAGTACTGTACCATGGGTGGTTAAAGTATCATTTGCCTTTCCTGTTATCTTGTTTCTTAAGGTTATTAAGGCACCTACATATTTTCGGCTACCTTCTTTGTAAAGCTTCATGGCGGAGCACGTTGCTTCGCGCCAACTAACATATCCTGCATAACTACCTCCAAATTCTGGTATCGATTTGATCACGTCGAATGACTCATCACACCTAATCGAATCATTTATTTGAGTAGGTTAATACTGGCGAGTAGGTTGAATTGGGTTGGAATTGTTATTTAATTGTTACCTTAATTCTGCAATTTTGTCTGCTAAGGCTTTAGATTTGCTTGCTATTAATTCTGCAATTATGTATGCTGTCAAATTATTAGCCATTTTTAATTTTGAAAAACCGCTTATTAGGTCGTCCAGCTTAATTTAATAAAAGTTTATCGAAGCTCACGAAGATGTCTTCCTTCTTGGCTGTGAGGGTCTTCCTTCTTGCTGTAAGGGTCTTCCTTCTCGTTGTGGGTGGGGTGTCTTCCTTCTTGGGTTAGGTTTGGGTTTTTTTTGAATAGCACTACGGCTCACTTCATATATTTGTTAATTAGTTTTGGTTTGTTTCAGTAACACTTTTAAGTTCTTAAAGAGCGTTTTTAGATATTTGCTCTGTTTTTCTTGGACACCTTTTATTTTCTTCAAGGTTCCTTTCTTTTAAATAAATGAGTTCTTAAAGCGCATTTATAGATATTTGCTCTTTTTGTAACACCGAAACTGGTCTTGTGTTTCGCACACTAGGCTACGTCTCCAAGCTTGAGTGCAGGCTTCAACTTTTGTCAGAAGCTATTGTCAAGGCAACCGAAGTTCAAGAACATATTGAAAGCCTTGATGAATATGATGAGTTTGGAGCCGAGTTGGAGAAACTGTCAATCACGACCAAAGAGAGAATTACGTCGCTTCTTTCAGCCGTAAAGTCATCGAGCGAAACAAAAGAAAAGGTTTAGACTCTGATGGCACCAGTTCGAGCTCGACTCCCAAATTTGGCTTTACCTAAATTTAGCGGCAATTATTCTGAGCTCAAGAATTTTATAGGATTATTCGAGACTCTTGTTCAAGATGATAAGAGGGGCATTCTAAGTCACCGAGAGCAACTATGAATAGGCTATGGACAGCCTAAGGAGAGTCTACGATAACAAATGCCTTATCTTTATGAACAATATCTCATCATTGCTTAGCCTTTCAAAATCGATACTGTGTCATCTATATTAGGTTCATTACTATCGATAGGCGATGACACTAAAATAGCGAATGCAATGCTGATTCATTTGGTATTAAATAGAGTAGATTGTGTGACCAAACAAAAATGGGAAGAGCAGCTAGATTAAGACAAATTACATTTCTGATCCGATTTGAAAGGGTATTGAACCGTCGATACTAGCATCTTACTGCTGAAGAATCGACAATATCGGAAAAACTAGTTCCAAACAGGCAGCATTCTCAAAGTTCCTTTGCCTGCTCTACAACTTGCACCAATCATACCCACAGTTACTGCAATTCAAATGACCACTTAATAGAAACTTGTAATCCGTTTGCTCGTCTCTCCGTCTTGCAGAGATTTAAGTTTGTAAAGTCCGCATAGTTATGCATGAATTGTCTAAAAATGGGTCACACTGCACAATGGGCAAACAGTCCGAAATTACTGCATAAAGTATATTTTTTTATAGTTAAGGAACTTAAAATTTATTTTTTTGTTTCATTTATACATTCTCAAGTGAAAATAAAAATATTTTAAAAAAACTATTAAAGCTTGCGGTTTGAAATTGCCGCGCAAGCATAGTCAACTGACCAACCGATATATTGACTTATCGAAATCGAACCGTAATTATTTATAAAATTTGTGTTATTGTTGCGGCTTGTTTTGTAAAGTAAGGAAACTTTGGAAATATGGAAAATAAAAGTACAAGTATTTAGATTTATCGTTGTACTCGTATGTTGGTTTATATATGTTTTGTATGACTTGTCGTGTATGGTTAAGTGTTGCTCGAGTACTTTTACAGCTGAAATTTGGATGTAGATGTTTTCAATGGAGTGTAACTTATTTGGAGCGCACGCTTGCGAGCAACTACAATTGGTATGTCTTTCGTTAAATTGTTAAGATTACGGTTAAAATACCATCTTTTGCCACTTTTCGAAAAAATGCCATGTTGCAGCTAAGTATCAACTCAAACTCAGCTGCAACATGGCATCGCCTAACATTGCTGGAGGTTTGGAACAGCAACAGACGGTATGACTCTGCTATAATAAAGTGGTTGCTTTAAAAAATTAAAAAAATCAAGTCAGAAACTCATACGAGGGTCAAATTAAGGAAACTGTGCGCAGTTTTACAGCACACGTAAAGAAATATTTCCCAAAATGCTACCGTATGATGTCAAAGTTTTAAGTAAATCATTCAAGATGACTTTCACATGCAAGTATCATAACCTAGGATGAGGAAGTTACGGCTCCATCTCCATCTAAATTGGGAATACCGAAACTAAGCTTTAATCAAGCAGTGATTTTGCAACCGATACAGATTTTGCATGCTATGTTATCTAAATCTACTACAATTCGACCATCTTGATTAAAAGATCTGTCTCTTATTATTGTAACATACATTAAATATTTTAGATTTTTACCCAAGGATTCATATTATACGCACTCCATACCCCTTGATACGGGTTTCGAGCTAATTGAAAACCATCAACGTCCTACAATATATATCTATCATTCTTTAACACTTTAAATATTTTAGACGGATCTTTCATTTTAAGTATTAATTTTCTTGCTACCCCTGCTGTGCTATCAACATTTTTTACAACTACATAACCCCCCACACTATATTTAATCGCTATCTTTTTCTTTTTATTAAATGCCTTTTCATTATTTGCCTGTGCTAAAACTTGATTTTTTCACCTATTTCTCTAATATGCTCTAAATTCCGTTCAGTACTATTTTCTAACTCATTCATCATTTCTAAGTTTGCTTCTAACTCATCACTAACCTTCACTTTCTAAGCTAATCCAAACAGCATTTCACTTGGTAATTTCTTTGTACTACAATGCTGCGTGTTATTCAACGTATATTCTGCCTCCTCAATCACAGAGACCCAATATTTTCCATTCTCAGGTTCCCTTAATTTAGAAATCATAGGTCCTAAACTTTTATTGATTCTCTCCACCTGTCCATTTGCCTGTTCAGAACCCGTAGCAATTTTAATATGTTTTACATTCAAATCATTTAAAAACTCTTCAAAGTCCGCCCATGTAAAACAACTACCACGATCAGATATAATACAAGTTGGTTTACTATATGCCCTAAAATATTCTTTTAATGCGCTTATAACCAGTGTTGAGCCACGACGCGTCATCATTGATTGTCGAACCCGTTACGTCGAGAATGCGTCGACTATGTCATAAATGCGTCGACAATGACGACTATGTCATAAATGCGTCGACAATGTCGACTATGTAGACAATATGTAGAGTTTGTAAGCGTTCACCTAAAGCATTAAATGGCAACACCAGTAAATCATAAGTTGGTCTCCGCGCAGCTTTTGAAAGAGATCGGTTTGATGTAAGAGACGGTCGGTAGATATCAATTGCTAATATTCTCGAAGCCAAACTAAAAAATACGATCGCGCCTTTGTCATCTTAAAAATAACTGTTTAAAATGAGTGGAAGAAAAAAAAACCAAAGCTTTTGATGAACTGGGTTATTTGTTAGTCAAAGTGAACAATAAACATGCTGCCTTTTGTACGAGCTGCCAAAAAATACATCCAGAATACAGCCGAAGCCCGATTAAGAGCACATAGGTGAATATTTAGTGCGTGTGTATGAAGGTTTTATTTTTTTAGTTTTTCTATAATTGTAACTCAAGGAATGTCTGCAAAATTGTAAGCAGCGGAAACTGGAATGCATCAAATCCTTTCGATCGAAATGATACAAGTAAAACTTTTGCTGTTTCTGATGCAAGCGAACTCATACTTTTAGAAATTGAAGATACTTGTGCCAGTGTAAGTTTTGCTTTATATCGGTAAATTATTTCGATATTTTAAATTATCAACTGTATTTCAATAGGTGGGAAATAACATTGAATTGCTCACTTTTTCAGAGTCCACCCAAACAGGCTCATCAACTTCATTATATTCCAGCACTGATGAAATACCAATATTAGGGTAGATAGGTAGGTAACAGAAAACGTCCTAATCTTTATGGGAAAAGTCAATCCATTTCTCAATTCGTTGATCGAATTTCGCAAATAGAAGTAGATGAAATCAACGAATCACTGGCGGAGTTTTTCTTTGGATGTAACATTCCCTTTACTGTTGTTGATTCTGTTTACTTCAAAATCTTTTCGAAAAAATTGAGACCTGCTTATGCAAACCATATTCCTGGAAGGAAATTAATATCAACTTTATTATTGGATAACGAGTATAATAAACTACTAACCGTTGCAAAATCTTCAATAAGCTCTTAGTCGGTTTTGTTGATTGACGGATGGAAAAATTCATCAAGCAACACTAAGACAGTTGTTTCAATGTTGCACAACGCGAATGGAGAAGAAACATTTTTAGAAGCTTGGGATATGACAGAAGAAAGTGAAACTGCAGAAAAGCTGGCTGACATCGTATCAGAATCTGTAAATTTGGCAGCAAAATTGTATTCCACCCATGTCTATGCTGTTGTTTCAGATAATGCAAATGCTATGAGGAAGATGGGAGATATTACAAAGCATTTTGTTTGGAAAAGTAATTGTAACAGTCATACAGAAAACCTGCTCGCCAAAGACGTATTGGATAAGGAATTAAACTCAAAAGTAACGTCTATTCTGAAGGAATTCATGCATCCTGATTTAAAACCAGTCGAACGCTACAGTCAGGTGCTGACTGTAGAAGGCCATGGATTATTATTCCATTATTTATAATGAAAATTCTGCTTTATTTGGAAAAATTTAAAAATATAAATTTTATATTCTTATTATTTAATTCATTTGACAGACAAAAGGAAAACACATAAACAATGCAAAAGCGAATAGACAAGAAGTATAAGCATTAGATAGAGCGAGAGGACAATAAATTAATGTGAAGTTGTACAGTAGCTTAGTGGAGTGTGTGCCGGATACAAAGACCAAAGATGTTGACAGTGCTCGGGTTCGATTCCTGCCGCGAACAATGTAATGTGTGACGAGTATTCTTTATTTTCTTTCTTTTCTATTGAATAATTTAAACAACAACATAACAGTAGTTTTTAAATTTTTTGGTACGCAACATATTTAATTAAGTAGATAACTTTTTATAAACTTTGTCGAATGTGTTAGAGCGGGACGCCGAAACATAAATGTGCAAATGCAGACATGCATGTATCGGCGTCCCGCTCTTACATTAGTAACTTATTGATTGTCTTAAATATTGCAAAAAAAAAAAAACATGAGATGAGTTTCACCCAGCCGGCCGCGCATGGGATACGGAACTCCCGCACGCAGAACCGCTGTCCGCCACTCTAACCACTAAGCCACTGCCTCAATTGTTGATGGATCGGCAAAGTTGCATTCTGAGCTAATTCTATTACCATTCTATGCAAATAGAAAGTTTTGTAAAATGCTGTGTGTCCGACGAAACGAACTTCAGTATGATGCGTAAATTAGATCTTAATATACGCATAAGTATACGTTCAAATTGAGTTTAATTCGGATCATATCTCGCTTATTTTTATTCCGATTTAAAAAAAATTTTCAGAAAACACCCGTGGCAATGTATTTGTCATGTGAGATGCACAACTTTTGTTATTGGGTGTATATTGTGTATATTAAATTGTTATTACTAATTTACAGAGGCCGGAAGGGGCGTGACCGAATTTCAAAAAAACTTTGAAACACATTTGAAGACTCTTGCTCTTATAGTTTCTGAGATCCAGGTGTTCATACAGACAGACAGACAGACGGACAGACGGACAGACAGACAGACGGACATGGCTCAATCGACTCGGCTGTTGATACTGATTCAGAATATATACAGTTTATGGGGTCGGAGATGCCTCCTTCTGCCTGTTACGCACATTTGCGTTCCGACAAACACAGTAGTCCATGAATTTTTTTAAAATCCATGGCCTAAAAAAAAGGTGCACCAGCCGGCCGCGCATGGGATACGAACTCCCGCACGCAGGACCGCTGTCCGCTACTCAACCACTAAGCCACTGCCTCAATTGTTGATCGTTCGGCAATGTCGCATTCTGAGCTAATTCTGTTACCATTCTATGCAAATAAAAAGTTTTGTATGATGCGTAAATTAGGTCTTAATATACGCGTAAGTATACGTTCAAATTGAGTTTAATTCGGATCATATCTTGCTTATTTTTAGTCCGATTTAAATGAAATTTTCAGAAAACGCCCGTGGCAATGTATTTGTCATGTGAGATGTACAACTTTGGATGTTGGGTATATACTGTGTATATTAAATTGTTATTACTGATTTACAGAGGCCGGAAGGGGCGTGGCCGAATTTCAAAAAAACTTTGAAACACTGCAACATACACGGATGTTGTGATAAAATTTAAAGACTCTAGCTTCTATAGTTTCTGAGATCCAGGTGTTCATACAGACAGACAGACGGACAGACAGACATGGCTCAATCGACTCGGCTGTTGATACTGATTCAGAATATATATAGTTTATGGGGTCGGAGATGCCTCCTTCTGCCTGTTACGCACATTTGCGTTCCGACAAACACAGTAGTCCATGAACTTTTTTAAATCCATGAACTTTTTTTAAATCCATGGCCTAAAAATATGTTTTTAACACTTTCGGCAAAGTTTATAAAAGTTTTCTACTTAATTAAATATGTTGCGTACCAAAAAACTACTGTTATGTTGATGTTTAAATTATTCAATAGAAAAGAAAGAAAAAAAAAAGGAAAACTCGTCACACATTACATTGTTCGCGGCAGGAATCGAACCCGAGCACTGTCATTAATCTTTGGTCTTTGAACCCGGCACACACTCCACTAAGCTACTGTACAACTTCACATTAATTTATTGTCCTCTCGCTCTATCTAATGCTTATACTTCTTGTCTATTCGCTTTTGCATTGTTTATGTGTTTTTCTTTTGTCTGTCAAATGAATTAAATAATAAGAATATAAAATTTATATTTTTAAATTTTTCCAAATAAAGCAGAATTTTCATTATAAAGTACGGAATAGTAATCCATGGCCTTCTACAGTCAGCACCTGACTGTAGCGTTCGACTGGTTTTAATCTGCTATTATCAACTGGACCTTTACCATATTTTAGCAATACACTTTAAACAATTCTCAATGTGCTCTATAACTTTATTCTTTATATTCGGAAAACAATACTTTTCACTATCGCACTTAACATCTTGTCTCTACCAATATACTAACTGATCATGATACTTGTATAGCACACAAAACAACAATCTACTATCATTGGTTTTCCTTAACACAATACTATTCCTCATTTCGTAAAGCTAATGCTCATTTTCCTTCAACAATCTTTTAATCTTATGTAACTTTTAATCTTTGGCCTGAGCAATTTAATGTTTTATTTAACTGTTTGTCTCAGTGATCATACCATCGCATCATTACATCTGCTAAGTGCATCTACATGCTGCATTTGTTTACCCGCTCTATGCTTCAATTCATAATCAAATTCTTTTAATTCCAATCCCCACCTGGCAATTACCTGATTAAGCTCAATCTTATTAAGCGTTAACGTTAAAGAATTACAATCTGTCACTATCCTAAAATGTCTGCCATGCAAATATATCCTTAATCTCCGCAACGCATATATAATTGCTAAAGTTTCTAATTCAAAACTATGGTATTTGGCTTCTGTTTCTGTTGTCCTTTTCGAAAAATAAAATACCGGATGCCATTTTCCATCATGCTCTTTTTGCATCAATACCGCCTCAAATCCTAATGCATTGGCATCATAATGAAGCTTAGTTTCCTTCTTATGATCAAACATGGACAAAACCGGTGCCTTAACTAATTTATCCTTTAACTGCTGAAAACAATCTAACTCTGTTCTCTCAAATTTAAACTTTTAATCCTTTCTTAATAAATCATATAACGGTTTCGCAATCGCCGAAAAGTTTTTTTATAAATCTTCTAAAATAAGAACACAACCCCAAAAAACTATGCACTGACTGCGTTTCGCTGGTATTGGAAAATTTCTAACTGCTTCCAATCCCTTTCCTTCTGCTCTAATGCCATCTTTAGCTTTCTCAAATCCCAAATACTTAACCTTATCCTGTAAAAACTCGAACTTGTCAAACATAATTCTAGTTGGTTTTCCACTTAACGCTTTAGGACTTCTTTCAAAATTAGTAAATGTTCCTTCATACCCACACTCGCAATCATAATATCATCCATATATATTATAGCATTGACTGTAAAATTTTGAGAAAGCTGCGTTTTTTGGTTTGCGTTTTATAGGCATTGAAAGCAGACGATCTCGATCTCCATTTTCGTTAAAATTCACGAGATCGTCTGCTTTCAATGCCTATAAAACGCAAACCAAAAAACGCAGCTTTCTCAAAATTTTACAGTCAGCTGTTAATCGATAACTGCTGACAGGAGCAGTGTTGTATTTAGAGCAGGTGCGCGGCAAATACAAAAAGTCACGGACTTATCAAACGACCCTCGTATTTTGAGGGCCTTGAGAAAACCTGCTTTCAATGCCTATAAAACGCAAACCAAAAAACGCAGCTTTCTCAAAATTTTACAGTCAGCTGTTAATCGATAACTGCTGACAGGAGCAGTGTTGTATTTAGAGCAGGTGCGCGGCAAATACAAAAAGTCACGGACTTATCAAACGACCCTCGTATTATTAACAAATCTTTGAAAAACTTGTGGGGCTGTTTTCAACCCCATCGGCATTCTTAAAAATTCATATTGCCCTAAAGGGGTAAACGAAACGATTCCTTATCCATAAACACATGATAATAGCCATTTTTTTTTTAGATCCAGCTTCGTAAATACTGTTTTATTCACTAACCTATCAAGCAAATCATCTATTAGCGGTAAAGGATAGTTGTCTTTTATCACCGCCTTATTAAGTCTCCTAAAATGAATACACATTTTTAACTTACCTGATTTCTTTTTAACTAACACTATTGGCGATGCATACTCTGAACTGCTCTCTCGTATTGTACCATCCGTACTATTCTCATCTAACATCACCTGTAATTTCTCTCTCTCTCGCAAATCCACTCCATCAGGTACTAAACTTATCTTAATAAATGATACTGAACTTCTCGAATCTATGAGGGCTTCTGTAATAATTGTTTTATTAATACCTTTTCTATTTGCTATTATTACCTTCCGATTTCCTCTTGGGGCAGTGAGCTACCAAATGCACTGCAGATTCACATCCATAGCATGTTCCCTTCTCTCGAATTTGTAGCTTGCAATCATTTTTCCAATTATAGCAACGCAACTCCTTCACTGTACCGCTCCGCGCTGCCTCCGATTTATCAAGGGCTTTAGCATCACTCTGTTGTTGTACAGGAAGTATTATCCCAGCAAATAGCCGCAAAACTTTTTCAGCACTCTCAAAACTCTGCAATTTCGCTTGCATGCGAAGATTATCTACTGGAATCCTTTCCATAATTCCATCCACCAACTCCTCTTCATCCATGTTAACGTCTCGCGCCAATCCAACCTTACTGTCATAGTAAGTAACAAAACTCTCTCAAACTTCCAGTTACGACGTTCAAAATTGCGTCGTAATTCTCCTTAGTTACTTTCCCATCAAATGCCAGTTTTAATTGCTGCAACAACTCCTCGAAGGGTTGAATAATGCGTGCTGGATCAGCATGCAGCCATTGAAGTGCAACACCTTTGAGTTTTTGCCATGCACAATAAACGACATTGCATTTTGGGCAAATTATATGCGCTAGCCACATTCTGCAACTGCATTATTCAATTACCCACCGAAGTTGGACCAGTAAATTCTAACAGCACTTCCTTTGCCAGTAGAAACATGCTCGAAGACCCTGCAGCGTTGTCATCCGATCTAGCACCAATTTGAATTTCATCATCATTTGAAATACCAGCGTTATCTTTCCGGGCATCTAAATTATTTACAAGCACTGCTTCTTCTTGCTGCTCACCGCAATTCGCATTAACGCTATTGCGCGTTTGTAATTGCGTAATCATGGCGGTTGCTGCTCGTATCTCCGCCTGCAAATTCCTGAGAATTTTTTGATTCTTGGAAATCTCTTTTCTTTGCGCCCCCAACATTGCATCATTGACCTCGGTTTCGTCCTCTGCTTCAGCTTGATCCATCATCAGAACACTGTCACGCTCCTCGATCGGTACTGCATTTAACCGCGCCAATAATTCTGCTTTGCCGCCTTTTGTTAACAAGCCCAAAATTGCCAATCATTTCTTTAATTCTGCCACCGACACTGCCGAAATATCAATATCCATGACGTAAATATTCGGACCACTTCACAGTGGTCGGCTTTGTAGTGGGAGAGCGGCCATAAATACTTCTAGTTGAGATAGAAGTTTGAAATTTTGCACAAAATTTTTTATTTTAATTGTAAAATGATATCAAAAATTTGGATGGATCGGACCACTATATCCTACAGCTGCCATATAAATGATTACCATGAAGGTTGCGCTTACATAAGGAAAGCGCCTAAGAATAATTTTAGTAGTCAAATCAGTACATTACAACAATAAAAAAAATAAATTTTAATGAACATACATTGTTTTGTTAATGAAACTTAACAATTAAAGTATTATAATTATACAAGCAAGTAATAATTAAAATTATTCTATATTTTCATTAAGTAGCTCAATTACTGACTTAACGATAGGTTTGTAATGTCATGTTGTACTTATTTAATGACAAAAACAAAAGAAACATCATAAACACTAAGAAAATCTGCAACTCGAGTCGCAAATTTAGCCTTAAAAAATATAAAGGCGGTGTTAGTATATTGAAGATTACGGGCACATTTGCAACTATTTGCAGCTAAACTTAATATATTTATTATCTAAAAACATTGGTAAATACACTGAAAATAATCGCATTGAGGGGAGCGAGGGGGGTCACAACTAAAAGCTTAAGTAAACATGAACATATCACACACAAAATGACAAAAAAAATGCTTTTTATAACATTTATTTTACAAAAACGATTTTACATATTAGTTTATTATTACCATATGGATATAAAGTAAATACCTTCAGCTTTAAATTCCATTTTAATTGAATAAAATCCGACCACTATTCTTTACGTTTGAACTCTTTGAAGTTTGGCATTGGACTTGAAAATGTGAATGCATGCAATTTCTGCCTTACAAAAGAACAACTTTCAAGCTATTTTTAGAAAGAACCGTTAGGTTTCGAGCAAAAATCGGTTTGGGCTAGAAATGGTTGGACATTTAACAGCTAAATTGGTTAACTTTTACCTAGATATTTTGACTTCGATTTTTTGATTTATGGCCTATGGGCGCCACCACTGTGCCGTGTGGTCGTTCAGCGCGAAATCGCAATTTTTGAAATTCGGCCACGCCCCTTCCCGCCCCGTAATAACAATTTAATATACACAGTATATACCCAACAACCAAAGTTGTACATCTCACATGACAAATACATTGCCACGGGCGTTTTCTGAAAATTTCATTTAAATCGGACTAAAATTAAGCAAGATATGATCCGAATTAAACTCAATTTGAACGTATACTTATGCGTATATTAAGACCTAATTTACGCATCATACCGAAGTTCGAATCGCCGGACACACAGCATATTACAAAACTTTTTATTTGCATAGAATGGTAACAGAATTAGCTCAGAATGCAACTTTGCCGATCCATCAACAATTGAGGCAGTGGCTTATTGGTTAGAGTGGCGGACAGCGGTTCTGCGTGCGGGAGTTCCGTGTCCCATGCGCGGCCGGCTGGTGCAACTTTTTATTTTTATTACTTTTTTTTGGTTATTTTTTTATTCTTATAAGCTTAAAGGAAAACTACAGTTATTTAATTAAATATCAATAAAAATAGTTTTCAAAAATTAAATCTCATGTTTTTTTTGCAATATTTAAGACAATCCATAAGTTACGAATGTTAGAGCGGGACGCCGATACATGCATGTCTGCATTTGCACATTTATGTTTCGGCGTCCCGCTCTAACACATTCGGCAAAGTTTATAAAAGTTTTCTACTTAATTAAATATGTTGCGTACCAAAAATTTAAAAACTACTGTTATGTTGTTGTATAAATTATTCAATAGAAAAGAAAGAAAATAAGGAAAACTCGTCACACATTACATTGTTCGCGGCAGGAATCGAACCCGAGCACTGTCAACATCTTTGGTATTTGTATCCGGCACACACTCCACTAAGCTACTGTTCAACTTCACATTAATTTATTGTCCTCTCGCTCTATGTAATGCTTATACTTCTTGTCTATTCGCTTTTGCATTGTTTATGTGTTTTCCTTTTGTCTGTCAAATGAATTAAATAATAAGAATATAAAATTTATATTTTTAAATTTTTCCAAATAAAGCAGAACTTTCATTATAAATAACGGAATAATAATCCATGGCCTTCTACAGTCAGCACCTGACTGTAGCGTTCGACTGGTTGAAATTGGAATTTGTTTCGGGTGTCTATTGTATTTATTTTTGTTACAAACTTCGCAATTACGAATGTGTTGTTTGAGCTTTCATATAATTTAGGCCAGTAAAAATATCTTAAAATCTGCTTTAAGTTTTCGTCGGACCCCCCTATGAGCTCAAGCATGGGTTTCTTCTTATTATTTGTTGGTCATCCCTATTTATGACATCGGATAAAAACTTTTTAGTATATAAAAACTTATTGGTAAATGTATTTTGGATTTCATATAAGTCCTCAGGGATACAATGAATTCCTGTAACGATGTTAGGCTGTAAGAATTCTTTTAATATGGTTACTAAATTGTCCATAGTGTGAATTCTATAATCTGTCTTGTTTATCAAAATTGTTAACCTTCTCTTGAATGGTAAACTTGTTTTTGAAATAAGCAGTTGTTGCTTGAGCTGATTTAAAGGCTTATTAGTTTCTGCTATGATTTTCTCATAAATACTCACCCCAGAATGGACAGTTCCGCTGTCGGACGAACTACCTGAATTGTGATTTTGGCAAGTGATGTTGTTTATTTGTAACCTGGACAAGGCATCTGCGACAACATTAGTTTAACCTGCTTGTTGAAGCATCGACTCAAATAAAATATAAAATGAAGCCCAAAGAATGCCACAAAAGAGAGAAGAAAAATAATAAAATTAGAGTAGATCCTTGAAAGTATGCTATAAAAACTATTAAAACTTTGAAGTAGTTGGCTACACTAATGGACCCATAGGCCAGATATGATTAGGAGAAAAATACCCGGATCTTCAAGGGTCTAGAATGAAGCAGAGCTGGGGAGTAAGAAATTTGCAAGTCAGCATTAGAGAAAGAGTTGGCGCCGGAGAAAGTTGTGAAAGCGGGAAAAGTTAAAGTGGTGTGAAAGTTATTAAAATTTTCTGGAACTATCCTGAGGAAAATGCTGGAGATTTCAATATTTCTTTGGGTAAATATTAATGGTGTAAAGAATGAGGAAAAAATATATATAAATGGAAATACCTAAATAGATTTGGCAAATTTACTCAAATTGGGACCGGACAGAAAGCTGGACTTTGACCAAGGGCCCGTCACCAAGGAATATTACCCCGGTCGGGTTAGACGTCGTCCATCAAACCGGCAGATCGACGAGCTCGGCGCAAATCAAACCTTTTATTAAATCATAGCCTATTAAAAAGCACAATTTAAATAAGGAGCGTTTTCTAAAGCAGACTTCGCCACTCCGCTAAGACGGAGTAGCAATTTTCTCACACACCCTAAAAGGCAGCAGCAAACCGTAAAGTTAGCGTACAGCAAAAATGCGATTTCGCGCTGAACGACCACACGGTCAATATAGCCCCATAAGAAAAAAAAAATGTTTCTTTAAATATTTAGCTCAATTCTCTCCTAAATTAAATTTTCTGCCAATGCCTAAAATAAACCACAGTCAGATCATTTAGAATGTTGGAATATAAGAATTTGACTGATGGCCACCTCGATGTTACCACATACTTTTGAGGGAAAAAATTAATAAAAATAGTAATAGAAACCAATATATAGGAATGTTCCGTTAAATTAAGTTTTTGTTTATCTCTAGCATTATCTAAAATAATTCACATATTTATTAATATACACTATGTTCACTTTAGGTTATTAGTCTCTTTCTGATTACTGTTTGTTTTTCGAGAATGTCTAAACTGGAGATTTTTTTGTTGCTAAGTACTATATTTTGAATTTTTAAAACATTTTAAACAAACAGGTGCCGAGCAAGAGATCAATCTTTCACCGACGGGAACCGTAAGTAAAATCCATCTTTTTTATTACGTTTGAAATATGGTCCAAGCAACTAAAAATTTATATATCAAGAACAAGTCACAATTCCTTTTGATTAACAGCCGAAAGTAGGCAATACAATTTTAAAATTTTGGTTAATAAAAATTTGCTGTTTAAACAACGCCTTTAAAACTGTGACAACGAATGACATAACAAAAGTGAACAAAGAGTAGATTTTAATTACCAACTCAATTGCCTTTTATATGTTAGAAATAGGATTGATTAGTTTAACCACATTAATTTATAACATTACCTTTTAAGAATTTAATTAAATTTATAATGTTTTCGAAATTTAAATCTTTTGAACTCGATGCTAACGCTCCCGCTGTTGTAGGGAAAAAGGGGTCGCCTGAACTAAAAGTTCAATGGAGGTGATCATGGTTGGGTGGGCAAACGCGAACTCCTTCAACACCTAAGTTCGCCAGCATACCATTCTAGGCTCTTATCCTATATCCTATTTTCTGTTTGGTCATGTATATCTGTTTTCTCTTCCGGTTTTGTAATTTTCTAGTTCCTTTTGTCGCAGCACGTTCTTTCTTGATTTTTGTTATTATTGTTAGTAGCCCTATGTTGTGTGAACAAGACCTCCACCCCCAAAGCCGACGAGCTAGAGTCGGATATAATAACGTGCACAGCTTCACACAGCATTACAACCGATCCCCAA
>JAECXB010000763.1:0-60973 GCA_018151435.1 Zaprionus africanus
CTGGCCGGTCTGGTCGGCCTTGCCCTTCTGGTCCGTTCTGGCCTCTGGTCTGGGCGGTCTTGCCGGTGGTCTGGTCGGCTCCGGGTCGGCTCCGGGTCGGCTCCGGTCGGTCTGGTCAGTCGCAGGAAAATGGCTCCGGTCGGCCTGGCCGGCCCGGCTGGCTCCGGTCGGCCCGGTCGGTCTTGCCCCGGTCGCCCTCTGGTCGGTCTGCGGTCTTGCGTTTGGGGTCTGGTCGGTCTGGTCGGCCTGGTCGGCTCCGGTCGGCTCCGGGCTTGGCCTGGTCGGCCCTGGCCGGCTCCGGGTCGGTCGGCCTGGTCGGCCCGGTGCGGCCCGGCCGGTCTGGTCTGTCTGTCTGGCCGGTCGGCCTGGCCGGCCTGGGCGGCCTGGTCGGTCCGGTCCGTCGGTCTGGGTCGGCCTGGTCGGTCTGGCCGGTCTGGTCGGTCTGGTCGGTCTGGTCGGTCTGGTCGGTCTAGCCGGTCTGGTCGGTCTGGTCGGTCTGGTCGGTCTGGCCGGTCCGGTCGGGGTCTGGTCGGTCTGGTCGGTCTGGTCGGCCTGGTCGGTCTGGCCGGTCTGGTCGGTCTGGTCGGTCTGGTCGGTCTGGTCGGTCTGGTCGGTCTGGTCGGTCTGGTCGGTCTGGTCGGTCTGGTCGGTCTGGCCGGTCTGGTCGGTCTGGTCGGTCTGGTCGGTCTGGTCGGTCTGGTCGGTCTGGTCGGTCTGGTCGGTCTGGCCGGCCTGGTCGGCCTGGCCGGTCTGGTCGGTCTGGTCGGCCTGGCCGGTCTGGTCGGTCTGGTCGGCCTGGTCGGTCCGGTCGGTCTGGTCGGTCTGGTCGGTCTGGTCGGTCTGGTCGGTCTGGTCGGTCTGGTCGGTCTGGTCGGCCTGGTCGGTCTGGTCGGTCTGGTCGGTCTGGTCGGTCTGGTCGGTCTGGTCGGTCTGGTCGGTCTGGTCGGTCTGGTCGGTCTGGTCGGCCTGGTCGGTCTGGTCGGTCTGGTCGGTCTGGTCGGTCTGGTCGGTCTGGTCGGTCTGGTCTGGTCGGTCTGGTCGGTCTGGTCGGTCTGGTCGGTCTGGTCGGTCTGGTCGGTCTGGTCGGTCTGGTCGGTCTGGTCGGTCTGGTCGGTCTGGTCGGTCTGGTCGGTCTGGTCGGTCTGGTCGGTCTGGTCGGTCTGGTCGGTCTGGTCGGTCTGGTCGGTCTGGTCGGTCTGGTCGGTCTGGTCGGTCTGGTCGGTCTGGTCGGTCTGGTCGGTCTGGGTCTGGTCGGTCTGGTCGGTCTGGTCGGTCTGGTCGGTCTGGTCGGTCTGGTCGGTCTGGTCGGTCTGGTCGGTCTGGTCGGTCTGGTCGGTCTGGTCGGTCTGGTCGGTCTGGTCGGTCTGGTCGGTCTGGTCGGTCTGGTCGGTCTGGTCGGTCGGTCTGGTCTGGTCGGTCTGGTCGGTCTGGTCGGTCTGGTCGGTCTGGTCGGTCTGGTCGGTCTGGTCGGTCTGGGCGGTCTGGTCGGTCTGGTCGGTCTGGTCGGTCTGGTCGGTCTGGTCGGTCTGGTCGGTCTGGTCGGTCTGGTCGGTCTGGTCGGTCTGGTCGGTCGGTCTGGTCGGTCTGGGTCTGGTCGGTCTGGTCGGTCTGGTCGGTCTGGTCGGTCTGGTCGGTCTGGTCGGTCTGGTCGGTCTGGTCGGTCTGGTCGGTCTGGTCGGTCTGGTCGGTCTGGTCGGTCTGGTCGGTCTGGTCGGTCTGGTCGGTCTGGTCGGTCTGGTCGGTCTGGTCGGTCTGGTCGGTCTGGTCGGTCTGGTCGGTCTGGTCGGTCTGGTCGGTCTGGTCGGTCTGGTCGGTCTGGTCGGTCTGGTCGGTCTGGTCGGTCTGGTCGGTCTGGTCGGTCTGGTCGGTCTGGTCGGTCTGGTCGGTCTGGTCGGTCTGGTCGGTCTGGTCGGTCTGGTCGGTCTGGTCGGTCTGGTCGGTCTGGTCGGTCTGGTCGGTCTCGGTCTGGTCGGTCTGGTCGGTCTGGTCGGTCTGGTCGGTCTGGTCGGTCTGGTCGGTCTGGTCGGTCTGGTCGGTCTGGTCGGTCTGGTCGGTCTGGTCGGTCTGGTCGGTCTGGTCGGTCTGGTCGGTCTGGTCGGTCTGGTCGGTCTGGTCGGTCTGGTCGGTCTGGTCGGTCTGGTCGGTCTGGTCGGTCTGGTCGGTCTGGTCGGTCTGGTCGGTCTGGTCGGTCTGGTCGGTCTGGTCGGTCGGGTCGGTCTGGTCGGTCTGGTCGGTCTGGTCGGTCTGGTCGGTCTGGTCGGTCTGGTCGGTCTGGTCGGTCTGGTCGGTCTGGTCGGTCTGGTCGGTCTGGTCGGTCTGGTCGGTCTGGTCGGTCTGGTCGGTCTGGTCGGTCTGGTCGGTCTGGTCGGTCTGGTCGGTCTGGTCGGTCTGGTCGGTCTGGTCGGTCTGGTCGGTCTGGTCGGCCTGGTCGGTCTGGTCGGTCTGGTCGGTCTGGTCGGTCTGGTCGGTCTGGTCGGTCTGGTCGGTCTGGTCGGTCTGGTCGGTCTGGTCGGTCTGGTCGGTCTGGTCGGTCTGGTCGGTCTGGTCGGTCTGGTCGGTCTGGTCGGTCTGGTCGGTCTGGTCGGTCTGGTCGGTCTGGTCGGTCTGGTCGGTCTGGTCGGTCTGGTCGGTCTGGTCGGTCTGGTCGGTCTGGTCGGTCTGGTCGGTCTGGTCGGTCTGGTCGGTCTGGTCGGTCTGGTCGGTCTGGTCGGTCTGGTCGGTCTGGTCGGTCTGGTCGGTCTGGTCGGTCTGGTCGGTCGGTGGTCGGTCTGGTCGGTCTGGTCGGTCTGGTCGGTCTGGTCGGTCTGGTCGGTCTGGTCGGTCTGGTCGGTCTGGTCGGTCTGGTCGGTCTGGTCGGTCTGGTCGGTCTGGTCGGTCTGGTCGGTCTGGTCGGTCTGGTCGGTCTGGTCGGTCTGGTCGGGTCGGTCTGGTCGGTCTGGTCGGTCTGGTCGGTCTGGTCGGTCTGGTCGGTCTGGTCGGTCTGGTCTGGTGGTCGGTCTGTCTGGTCTGGTCGGTCTGGTCGGTCTGGTCGGTCTGGTCGGTCTGGTCGGTCTGGTCGGTCTGGTCGGTCTGGTCGGTCTGGTCGGTCTGGTCGGTCTGGTCGGCTCTGGTCGGTCTGGTCGGTCTGGTCGGTCTGGTCGGTCTGGTCGGTCTGGTCGGTCTGGTCGGTCTGGTCGGTCTGGTCGGTCTGGTCGGTCTGGTCGGTCTGGTCGGTCTGGTCGGTCTGGTCGGTCTGGTCGGTCTGGTCGGTCTGGTCGGTCTGGTCGGTCTGGTCGGTCTGGTCGGTCTGGTCGGTCTGGTCGGTCTGGTCGGTCTGGTCGGTCTGGTCGGTCTGGTCGGTCTGGTCGGTCTGGTCGGTCTGGTCGGTCTGGTCGGTCTGGTCGGTCTGGTCGGTCTGGTCGGTCTGGTCGGTCTGGTCGGTCTGGTCGGTCTGGTCGGTCTGGTCTGGTCTGGTCGGTCTGGTCGGTCTGGTCGGTCTGGTCGGTCTGGTCGGTCTGGTCGGTCTGGTCGGTCTGGTCGGTCTGGTCGGTCTGGTCGGTCTGGTCGGTCTGGTCGGTCTGGTCGGTCTGGTCGGTCTGGTCGGTCTGGTCGGTCTGGTCGGTCTGGTCGGTCTGGTCGGTCTGGTCGGTCTGGTCGGTCTGGTCGGTCTGGTCGGTCTGGTCGGTCGGGTCTGGTCGGTCTGGTCGGTCTGGTCGGTCTGGTCGGTCTGGTCGGTCTGGTCGGTCTGGTCGGTCTGGTCGGTCTGGTCGGTCTGGTCGGTCTGGTCGGTCTGGTCGGTCTGGTCGGTCTGGTCGGTCTGGTCGGTCTGGTCGGTCTGGTCGGTCTGGTCGGTCTGGTCGGTCTGGTCGGTCTGGTCGGTCTGGTCGGTCTGGTCGGTCTGGTCGGTCTGGTCGGTCTGGTCGGGTCTGGTCGGTCTGGTCGGTCTGGTCGGTCTGGTCGGTCTGGTCGGTCTGGTCGGTCTGGTCGGTCTGGTCGGTCTGGTCGGGTCTGGTCGGTCTGGTCGGTCTGGTCGGTCTGGTCGGTCTGGTCGGTCTGGTCGGTCTGGTCGGTCTGGTCGGTCTGGTCGGTCTGGTCGGTCTGGTCGGTCTGGTCGGTCTGGTCGGTCTGGTCGGTCTGGTCGGTCTGGTCGGTCTGGTCGGTCTGGTCGGTCTGGTCGGTCTGGTCGGTCTGGTCGGTCTGGTCGGTCTGGTCGGTCTGGTCGGTCTGGTCGGTCTGGTCGGTCTGGTCGGTCTGGTCGGTCTGGTCGGTCTGGTCGGTCTGGGTCGGTCTGGTCGGTCGGTCTGGTCGGTCTGGTCGGTCTGGTCGGTCGGTCTGGTCGGTCTGGTCGGTCGGTCTGGTCGGTCTGGTCGGTCTGGTCGGTCTGGTCGGGTCTGGTCGGTCTGGTCGGTCTGGTCGGTCTGGTCGGTCTGGTCGGTCTGGTCGGTCTGGTCGGTCTGGTCGGTCTGGTCGGTCTGGTCG
The DNA here is from genome assembly GCA_018151435.1 of Zaprionus africanus. Lineage (NCBI taxonomy): Eukaryota > Metazoa > Arthropoda > Insecta > Diptera > Drosophilidae > Zaprionus > Zaprionus africanus. Next base: position 4,459 of record JAECXB010000763.1, read on the forward strand.
GTCTGGTCGGTCTGGTCGGTCTGGTCGGTCTGGTCGGTCTGGTCGGTCTGGTCGGTCTGGTCGGTCTGGTCGGTCTGGTCGGTCTGGTCGGTCTGGTCGGTCTGGTCGGTCTGGTCGGTCTGGTCGGTCTGGTCGGTCTGGTCGGTCTGGTCGGTCTGGTCGGTCTGGTCGGTCTGGTCGGTCTGGTCGGTCTGGTCGGTCTGGTCGGTCTGGTCGGTCTGGTCGGTCTGGTCGGTCTGGTCGGTCTGGTCGGTCTGGTCGGTCTGGTCGGTCTGGTCGGTCTGGTCGGTCTGGTCGGTCTGGTCGGTCTGGTCGGTCTGGTCGGTCTGGTCGGTCTGGTCGGTCTGGTCGGTCTGGTCGGTCTGGTCGGTCTGGTCGGTCTGGTCGGTCTGGTCGGTCTGGTCGGTCTGGTCGGTCGGTCTGTCGGTCTGGTCGGTCTGGTCGGTCTGGTCGGTCTGGTCGGTCTGGTCGGTCTGGTCGGTCTGGTCGGTCTGGTCGGTCTGGTCGGTCTGGTCGGTCTGGTCGGTCTGGTCGGTCTGGTCGGTCTGGTCGGTCTGGTCGGTCTGGTCGGTCTGGTCGGTCTGGTCGGTCTGGTCGGTCTGGTCGGTCTGGTCGGTCTGGTCTGGTCGGTCTGGTCGGTCTGGTCGGTCTGGTCGGTCTGGTCGGTCTGGTCGGTCTGGTCGGTCTGGTCGGTCTGGTCGGTCTGGTCGGTCTGGTCGGTCTGGTCGGTCTGGTCGGTCTGGTCGGTCTGGTCGGTCTGGTCGGTCTGGTCGGTCTGGTCGGTCTGGTCGGTCTGGTCGGTCTGGTCGGTCTGGTCGGTCTGGTCGGTCTGGTCGGTCTGGTCGGCTGGTCGGTCTGGTCGGTCTGGTCGGTCTGGTCGGTCTGGTCGGTCTGGTCGGTCTGGTCGGTCTGGTCGGTCTGGTCGGTCTGGTCGGTCTGGTCGGTCTGGTCGGTCTGGTCGGTTCGGTCGGTCTGGTCGGTCTGGTCGGTCTGGTCGGTCTTGGTCGGTCTGTCGGTCTGGTCTTGGTCGGTCTGGTCGGTCTGGCCGGCCTGGCCGGTCTGGCCGGTCTGGTCGGTCTGCTGGCTCCGGTCGGTCTGGTCGGTCTGGTCGGCTCCGGGTCGGGTCTGGTCGGTTCGGTCGGCTGGCCCGGTCGGCTCCGGTCGGCCTGGTCGGTCTGGTCGGGCCTGGTCGGTCTGGTCGTCGGTCTGGTCGGTCTGGTCGGTCTGGTCGGTCTGGTCGGTCTGGTCGGTCTGGTCGGTCTGGTCGGTCTGGTCGGTGGTCGGTGGTCGGTCTGGTCGGTCTGGTCGGTCTGGTCGGTCTGGTCGGTCTGGTCGGTCTGGTCGGTCTGGTCGGTCTGGTCGGTCTGGTCGGTCTGGTCGGTCTGGTCGGTCTGGTCGGTCTGGTCGGTCTGGTCGGTCTGGTCGGTCTGGTCGGTCTGGTCGGTCTGGTCGGTCTGGTCGGTCTGGTCGGTCTGGTCGGTCTGGTCGGTCTGGTCGGTCTGGTCGGTCTGGTCGGTCTGGTCGGTCTGGTCGGTCTGGTCGGTCTGGTCGGTCTGGTCGGTCTGGTCGGTCTGGTCGGTCTGGTCGGTCTGGTCGGTCTGGTCGGTCTGGTCGGTCTGGTCGGTCTGGTCGGTCTGGTCGGTCTGGTCGGTCTGGTCGGTCTGGTCGGTCTGGTCGGTCTGGTCGGTCTGGTCGGTCTGGTCGGTCTGGTCGGTCTGGTCGGTCGGTCTGGTCGGTCTGGTCGGTCTGGTCGGTCTGGTCGGTCTGGTCGGTCTGGTCGGTCTGGTCGGTCTGGTCGGTCTGGTCGGTCTGGTCGGTCTGGTCGGTCTGGTCGGTCTGGTCGGTCTGGTCGGTCTGGTCGGTCTGGTCGGTCTGGTCGGTCTGGTCGGTCTGGTCGGTCTGGTCGGTCTGGTCGGTCTGGTCGGTCTGGTCGGTCTGGTCGGTCTGGTCGGTCTGGTCGGTCTGGTCGGTCTGGTCGGTCTGGTCGGTCTGGTCGGTCTGGTCGGTCTGGTCGGTCTGGTCGGTCTGGTCGGTCTGGTCGGTCTGGTCGGTCTGGTCGGTCTGGTCGGTCTGGTCGGTCTGGTCGGTCTGGTCGGTCTGGTCGGTCTGGTCGGTCTGGTCTGGTCGGTCTGGTCGGTCTGGTCGGTCTGGTCGGTCTGGTCGGTCTGGTCGGTCTGGTCGGTCTGGTCGGTCTGGTCGGTCTGGTCGGTCTGGTCGGTCTGGTCGGTCTGGTCGGTCTGGTCGGTCTGGTCGGTCTGGTCGGTCTGGTCGGTCTGGTCGGTCTGGTCGGTCTGGTCGGTCTGGTCGGTCTGGTCGGTCTGGTCGGTCTGGTCGGTCTGGTCGGTCTGGTCGGTCTGGTCGGTCTGGTCGGTCTGGTCGGTCTGGTCGGTCTGGTCGGTCTCGGTCTGGTCGGTCTGGTCGGGTCTGGTCGGTCTGGTCGGTCTGGGTCTGGTCGGTCTGGTCGGTCTGGTCGGTCTGGTCGGTCTGGTCGGTCTGGTCGGTCTGGTCGGTCTGGTCGGTCTGGTCGGTCTGGTCGGTCTGGTCGGTCTCGTCGGTCTGGTCGGTCTGGTCGGTCTGGTCGGTCTGGTCGGTCTGGTCGGTCTGGTCGGTCTGGTCGGTCTGGTCGGTCTGGTCGGTCTGGTCGGTCTGGTCGGTCTGGTCGGTCTGGTCGGTCTGGTCGGTCTGGTCGGTCTGGTCGGTCTGGTCGGTCTGGTCGGTCTGGTCGGTCTGGTCGGTCTGGTCGGTCTGGTCGGTCTGGTCGGTCTGGTCGGTCTGGTCGGTCTGGTCGGTCTGGTCGGTCTGGTCGGTCTTGGTCGGTCTGGTCGGTCTGGTCGGTCTGGTCGGTCTGGTCGGTCTGGTCGGTCTGGTCGGTCTGGTCGGTCTGGTCGGTCTGGTCGGTCTGGTCGGTCTGGTCGGTCTGGTCGGTCTGGTCGGTCTGGTCGGTCTGGTCGGTCTGGTCGGTCTGGTCGGTCTGGTCGGTCTGGTCGGTCTGGTCGGTCTGGTCGGTCTGGTCGGTCTGGTCGGTCTGGTCGGTCTGGTCGGTCTGGTCGGTCTGGTCGGTCTGGTCGGTCTGGTCGGTCTGGTCGGTCTGGTCGGTCTGGTCGGTCTGGTCGGTCTGGTCGGTCTGGTCGGTCTGGTCGGTCTGGTCGGTCTGGTCGGTCTGGTCGGTCTGGTCGGTCTGGTCGGTCTGGTCGGTCTGGTCGGTCTGGTCGGTCTGGTCGGTCTGGTCGGTCTGGTCGGTCTGGTCGGTCTGGTCGGTCTGGTCGGTCTGGTCGGTCTGGTCGGTCTGGTCGGTCTGGTCGGTCTGGTCGGTCTGGTCGGTCTGGTCGGTCTGGTCGGTCTGGTCGGTCTGGTCGGTCTGGTCGGTCTGGTCGGTCTGGTCGGTCTGGTCGGTCTGGTCGGTCTGGTCGGTCTGGTCGGTCTGGTCGGTCTGGTCGGTCTGGTCGGCTCCGGGTCGGCTCTGGTCGGTCTGGTCGGTCTGGTCGGTCTGGTCGGTCTGGTCGGTCTGGTCGGTCTGGTCGGTCTGGTCGGTCTGGTCGGTCTGGTCGGTCTGGTCGGTCTGGTCGGTCTGGTCGGTCTGGTCGGTCTGGTCGGTCTGGTCGGTCTGGTCGGTCTGGTCGGTCTGGTCGGTCTGGTCGGTCTGGTCGGTCTGGTCGGTCTGGTCGGTCTGGTCGGTCTGGTCGGTCGGTCTGGTCGGTCTGGTCGGTCTGGTCGGTCTGGTCGGTCTGGTCGGTCTGGTCGGTCTGGTCGGTCTGGTCGGTCTGGTCGGTCTGGTCGGTCTGGTCGGTCTGGTCGGTCTGGTCGGTCTGGTCGGTCTGGTCGGTCTGGTCGGTCTGGTCGGTCTGGTCGGTCTGGTCGGTCTGGTCGGTCTGGTCGGTCTGGTCGGTCTGGTCGGTCTGGTCGGTCTGGTCGGTCTGGTCGGTCTGGTCGGTCTGGTCGGTCTGGTCGGTCTGGTCGGTCTGGTCGGTCTGGTCGGTCTGGTCGGTCTTGGTCGGTCTGGTCGGTCTGGTCGGTCTGGTCTGGTCGGTCTGGTCGGTCTGGTCGGTCTGGTCGGTCTGGTCGGTCTGGTCGGTCTGGTCGGTCTGGTCGGTCTGGTCGGTCTGGTCGGTCTGGTCGGTCTGGTCGGTCTGGTCGGTCTGGTCGGTCTGGTCGGTCTGGTCGGTCTGGTCGGTCTGGTCGGTCTGGTCGGTCTGGTCGGTCTGGTCGGTCTGGTCGGTCTGGTCGGTCTGGTCGGTCTGGTCGGTCTGGTCGGTCTGGTCGGTCTGGTCGGTCTGGTCGGTCTGGTCGGTCTGGTCGGTCTGGTCGGTCTGGTCGGTCTGGTCGGTCTGGTCGGCTCTGGTCGGTCTGGTCGGCTCTGGTCGGCTCTGGTCGGTCTGGTCGGTCTGGTCGGTCTGGTCGGTCTGGTCGGTCTGGTCGGTCTGGTCGGTCTGGTCGGTCTGGTCGGTCTGGTCGGTCTGGTCGGTCTGGTCGGTCTGGTCGGTCTGGTCGGTCTGGTCGGTCTGGTCGGTCTGGTCGGTCTGGTCGGTCTGGTCGGTCTGGTCGGTCTGGTCGGTCTGGTCGGTCTGGTCGGTCTGGTCGGTCTGGTCGGTCTGGTCGGTCTGGTCGGTCTGGTCGGTCTGGTCGGTCTGGTCGGTCTGGTCGGTCTGGTCGGTCTGGTCGGTCTGGTCGGTCTGGTCGGTCTGGTCGGTCTGGTCGGTCTGGTCGGTCTGGTCGGTCTGGTCGGTCTGGTCGGTCTGGTCGGTCTGGTCGGTCGGTCGGTCTGGTCGGTCTGGTCGGTCTGGTCGGTCGGTCTGGTCGGTCTGGTCGGTCTGGTCGGTCTGGTCGGTCTGGTCGGTCTGGTCGGTCTGGTCGGTCTGGTCGGGTCTGGTCGGTCTGGTCGGTCTGGTCGGTCTGGTCGGTCTGGTCGGTCTGGTCGGTCTGGTCGGTCTGGTCGGTCTGGTCGGTCTGGTCGGTCTGGTCGGTCTGGTCGGTCTGGTCGGTCTGGTCGGTCTGGTCGGTCTGGTCGGTCTGGTCGGGTCGGTCTGGTCGGTCTGGTCGGTCTGGTCGGTCTGGTCGGTCTGGTCGGTCTGGTCGGTCTGGTCGGTCTGGTCGGTCTGGTCGGTCTGGTCGGTCTGGTCGGTCTGGTCGGGTCGTCTGGTCGGTCTGGTCGGTCTGGTCGGTCTGGTCGGTCTGGTCGGTCTGGTCGGTCTGGTCGGTCTGGTCGGTCTGGTCGGTCTGGTCGGCTCCGGTCGGCTCTGGTCGGCTCTGGTCGGTCTGGTCGGTCTGGTCGGTCTGGTCGGTCTGGTCGGTCTGGTCGGCTCTGGTCGGTCTGGTCGGTCTGGTCGGTCTGGTCGGTCTGGTCGGTCTGGTCGGTCTGGTCGGTCTGGTCGGTCTGGTCGGTCTGGTCGGTCTGGTCGGTCTGGTCGGTCTGGTCGGTCTGGTCGGTCTGGTCGGTCTGGTCGGTCTGGTCGGTCTGGTCGGCTCTGGTCGGCTCGGGTCGGCCTGGTCGGTCTGGTCGGTCTGGTCGGTCTGGTCGGTCTGGTCGGTCTGGTCGGTCTGGTCGGTCTGGTCGGTCTGGTCGGTCTGGTCGGTCTGGTCGGTCTGGTCGGTCTGGTCGGTCTGGTCGGTCTGGTCGGTCTGGTCGGTCTGGTCGGTCTGGTCGGTCTGGTCGGTCTGGTCGGTCTGGTCGGTCTGGTCGGTCTGGTCGGTCTGGTCGGTCTGGTCGGTCTGGTCTGGTCGGTCTGGTCGGTCTGGTCGGTCTGGTCGGTCTGGTCGGTCTGGTCGGTCTGGTCGGTCTGGTCGGTCTGGTCGGTCTGGTCGGTCTGGTCGGTCTGGTCGGTCTGGTCGGTCTGGTCGGTCTGGTCGGTCTGGTCGGTCTGGTCGGTCTGGTCGGTCTGGTCGGTCTGGTCGGTCTGGTCGGTCTGGTCGGTCTGGTCGGTCTGGTCGGTCTGGTCGGTCTGGTCGGTCTGGTCGGTCTGGTCGGTCTGGTCGGTCTGGTCGGTCTGGTCGGTCTGGTCGGTCTGGCCGGTCTGGTCGGTCTGGTCGGTCTGGTCGGTCTGGTCGGTCGTGGTCGGTCTGGGTCGGTCTGGTCGGTCTGGTCGGTCTGGTCGGTCTGGTCGGTCTGGTCGGTCTGGTCGGTCTGGTCGGTCGGTCTGGTCGGTCTGGTCGGTCTGGTCGGTTTGGTCGGTCTGGTCGGTCTGGTCGGTCTGGTCGGTCTGGTCGGTCTGGTCGGTCTGGTCGGTCTTGGTTCGGTCTGGTCGGTCTGGTCGGTCTGGTCGGTCTGGTCGGTCTGGTCGGTCTGGTCGGTCTGGTCGGTCTGGTCGGTCTGGTCGGTCTGGTCGGTCTGGTCGGTCTGGTCGGTCTGGTCGGTCTGGTCGGTCTGGTCGGTCTGGTGGGTCTGGTCGGTCTGGTCGGTCTGGTCGGTCGGTCTGGTCGGTCGGTCTGGTCGGTCTGGTCGGTCTGGTCGGTCTGGTCGGTCTGGTCGGTCTGGTCGGTCTGGTCGGTCTGGTCGGTCTGGTCGGTCTGGTCGGTCTGGTCGGTCTGGTCGGTCTGGTCGGTCTGGTCGGTCTGGTCGGTCTGGTCGGTCTGGTCGGTCTGGTCGGTCTGGTCGGTCTGGTCGGTCTGGTCGGTCTGGTGGTCGGTCTGGTCGGTCTGGTCTGGTCGGTCTGGTCGGCCTGGTCGGTCTGGTCGGTCTGGTCGGTCTGGTCGGTCTGGTCGGTCTGGTCGGTCTGGTCGGTCTGGTCGGTCTGGTCGGTCTGGTCGGTCTGGTCGGTCTGGTCGGTCTGGTCGGTCTGGTCGGTCTGGTCGGTCTGGTCGGTCTGGTCGGTCTGGTTGGTCTGGTCGGTCTGGTCGGTCTGGTCGGTCTGGTCGGTCTGGTCGGTCTGGTCGGTCTGGTCGGTCTGGTCGGTCTGGTCGGTCTGGTCGGTCTGGTCGGTCTGGTCGGTCTGGTCGGTCTGGTTGGTCTGGTCGGTCTGGTCGGTCTGGTCGGTCTGGTCGGTCTGGTCGGTCTGGTCGGTCTGGTCGGTCTGGTCGGTCTGGTCGGTCTGGTCGGTCTGGTCGGTCTGGTCGGTCTAGTCGGTTCTGGTCGGTCTGGTCGGTCTGGTCGGTCTGGTCGGTCTGGTCGGTCTGGTCGGTCTGGTCGGGTCGGTCTGGTCGGTCTGGTCGGTCTGGTCGGTCTGGTCGGTCTGGTCGGTCTGGTCGGTCTGGTCGGTCTGGTCGGTCTGGTCGGTCTTGGTCTGGTCGGTCTGGTCGGTCTGGTCGGTCTGGTCGGTCTGGTCAGTCTGGTCGGTCTGGTTGGTCTGGTCGGTCTGGTCGGTCTGGTCGGTCTGGTCGGTCTGGTCGGTCTGGTCGGTCTGGTCGGTCTGGTCGGTCTGGTCGGTCTGGTCGGTCTGGTCGGTCTGGTCGGTCTGGTCGGTCGGGTCGGTCTGGTCGGTCTGGTCGGTCTGGTCGGGTCGGTCTGGTCGGTCTGGTCGGTCTGGTCGGTCTGGTCGGTCTGGTCGGTCTGGTCGGTCTGGTCGGTCTGGTCGGTCTGTTCGGTCTGGTCGGTCTGGTCGGTCTGGTCGGTCTGGTCGGTCTGGTCGGTCTGCTCGGTCTGGTCGGTCTGGTCGGTCTGGCCGGTCTGGTCGGTCTGGTCGGTCTGGTCGGTCTGGTCGGTCTGGTCGGTCTGGTCGGTCTGGTCGGTCTGGTCGGTCTGGTCGGTCTGGTCGGTCTGGTCGGTCTGGTCGGTCTGGTCGGTCTGGTCGGTCTGGTCGGTCTGGTCGGTCTGGTCGGTCTGGTCGGTCTGGTCGGTCTGGTCGGTCTGGTCGGTCTGGTCGGTCTGGTCGGTCTGGTCGGTCTGGTCGGTCTGGTCGGTCTGGTCGGTCTGGTCGGTCTGGTCGGTCTGGTCGGTCTGGTCGGTCTGGTCGGTCTGGTCGGTCTGGTCGGTCTGGTCGGTCTGGTCGGTCTGGTCGGTCTGGTCGGTCTGGTCGGTCTGGCTCGGCCGGTCGGTCTGGTCGGTCTGGTCGGTCTGGTCGGTCTGGTCGGTCTGGTCGGTCTGGTCGGTCTGGTCGGTCTGGTCGGTCTGGTCGGTCTGGTCGGTCTGGTCGGTCTGGTCGGTCGGGTCGGTCTGGTCGGTCTGGTCGGTCTGGTCGGTCTGGTCGGTCTGGTCGGTCTGGTCGGTCTGGTCTGTCTGGTCGGTCTGGTCGGTCTGGTCGGTCTGGTCGGTCTGGTCGGTCTGGTCGGTCTGGTCGGTCTGGTCGGTCTGGTCGGTTGGTCGGTCTGGTCGGTCTGGTCGGTCTGGTCGGTCTGGTCGGTCTGGTCGGTCTGGTCGGTCTGGTCGGTCTGGTCGGTCTGGTCGGTCTGGTCGGTCTGGTCGGTCTGGCCGGTCTGGTCGGTCTGGTCGGCTCTGGTCGGTCTGGTCGGTCTGGTCGGTCTGGTCGGTCTGGTCGGTCTGGTCGGTCTGGTCGGTCTGGTCGGTCTGGTCGGTCTGGTCGGTCTGGTCGGTCTGGTCGGTCTGGTCGGTCTTGGTCGGTCTGGTCGGTCTGGCCGGTCTGGTCGGTCTGGTCGGTCTGGTCGGGTCGGTCTGGTCTGGTCTGGTCTGGTCGGTCTGGTCGGTCTGGTCGGTCTGGTCGGTCTAGTCGGTCTGGTCGGTCTGGTCGGTCTGGTCGGTCTGGTCGGTCTGGTCGGTCTGGTCGGTCTGGTCGGTCTGGTCGGTCTGGTCGGTCTGGTCGGTCTGGTCGGTCTGGTCGGTCTGGTCGCTCTGGTCGGTCTGGTCGGTCTGGTCGGTCTGGTCGGCCTGGTCGGTCTGGTCGGTCTGGTTCGGTCTGGTCGGTCTGGTCGGTCTGGTCGGTCTGGTCGGTCTGGTCGGTCCGGTCGGTCTGGTCGGTCTGGTCGGTCTGGTCGGTCTGGTCGGTCTGGTCGGTCTGGTCGGTCTGGTCGGTCTGGTCGGTCTGGTCGGTCTGGTCGGTCTGGTCGGTCTGGTCGGTCTGGTCGGTCTGGTCGGCCTGGTCGGTCTGGTCGGTCTGTTCGGTCTGGTCGGTCTGGTCGGTCTGGTCGGTCTGGTCGGTCTGGTCGGTCTGGTCGGTCTGGTCGGTCTGGTCGGTCTGGTCGGTCTGGTCGGTCTGGTCGGTCTGGTCGGTCTGGTCGGTCTGGTCGGTCTGGTCGGTCTGGTCGGTCTGGTCGGTCTGGTCGGCCTGGTCGGTCTGGTCGGTCTGGTCGGTCTGGTCGGTCTGGTCGGTCTGGTCGGTCTGGTCGGTCTGGTCGGTCTGGTCGGTCTGGTCGGTCTGGTCGGTCTGGTCGGTCTGGTCGGTCTGGTCGGTCTGGTCGGTGTGGTCGGTCTGGTCGGTCTGGTCGGTCTGGTCGGTCTGGTCGGTCTGGTCGGTCTGGTCGGTCTGGTCGGTCTGGTCGGTGTGGTCGGTCTGGTCGGTCTGGTCGGTCTGGTCGGTCTGGTCGGTCTGGTCGGTCTGGTCGGTCTGGTCGGTCTGGTCGGTCTGGTCGGTCTGGTCGGTCTGGTCGGTCTGGTCGGTCTGGTCGGTCTGGTCGGTCTGGTCGGTCTGGTCGGTCTGGTCGGTCTGGTCGGTCTGGTCGGTCTGGTCGGTCTGGTCGGTCTGGTCGGTCTGGTCGGTCTGGTCGGTCTGGTCGGTCTGGTCGGTCTGGTCGGTCTGGTCGGTCTGGTCGGTCTGGTCGGTCGGTCTGGTCGGTCTGGTCGGTCTGGTCGGTCTGGTCGGTCTGGTCGGTCTGGTCGGTCTGGTCGGTCTGGTCGGTCTGGTCGGTCTGGTCGGTCTGGTCGGTCTGGTCGGTCTGGTCGGTCTGGTCGGTCTGGTCGGTCTGGTCGGTCTGGTCGGTCTGGTCGGTCTGGTCGGTCTGGTCGGTCTGGTCGGTCTGGTCGGTCTGGTCGGTCTGGTCGGTCTGGTCGGTCTGGTCGGTCTGGTCGGTCTGGTCGGTCTGGTCGGTCTGGTCGGTCTGGTCGGTCTGGTCGGTCTGGTCGGTCTGGTCGGTCTGGTCGGTCTGGTCGGTCTGGTCGGTCTGGTCGGTCTGGTCGGTCTGGTCGGTCTGGTCGGTCTGGTCGGTCTGGTCGGTCTGGTCGGTCTGGTCGGTCTGGTCGGTCTGGTCGGTCGGTCTGGTCGGTCTGGTCGGTCTGGTCGGTCTGGTCGGTCTGGTCGGTCTGGTCGGTCTGGTCGGTCTGGTCGGTCTGGTCGGTCTGGTCGGTCTGGTCGGTCTGGGTCTGGTCGGTCTGGTCGGTCTGGTCGGTCTGGTCGGTCTGGTCGGTCTGGTCGGTCTGGTCGGTCTGGTCGGTCTGGTCGGTCTGGTCGGGTCTGGTCGGTCTGGTCGGTCTGGTCGGTCTGGTCGGTCTGGTCGGTCTGGTCGGTCTGGGTCTGGTCGGTCTGGTCGGTCTGGTCGGTCTGGTCGGTCTGGGTCGGTCTGGTCGGTCTGGTCGGTCTGGTCGGTCTGGTCGGTCTGGTCGGTCTGGTCGGTCTGGTCGGCTCTGGTCGGTCTGGTCGGTCTGGTCGGTCTGGTCGGTCTGGTCGGTCTGGTCGGTCTGGTCGGTCTGGTCGGTCTGGTCGGTCTGGTCGGTCTGGTCGGTCTGGTCGGTCTGGTCGGTCTGGTCGGTCTGGTCGGTCTGGTCGGTCTGGTCGGTCTGGTCGGTCTGGTCGGTCTGGTCGGTCTGGTCGGTCTGGTCGGTCTGGTCGGTCTGGTCGGTCTGGTCGGTCTGGTCGGTCTGGTCGGTCTGGTCGGTCTGGTCGGTCTGGTCGGTCTGGTCGGGTCTGGTCGGTCTGGTCGGTCTGGTCGGTCTGGTCGGTCTGGTCGGTCTGGTCGGTCTGGTCGGTCTGGTCGGTCTGGTCGGTCTGGTCGGTCTGGTCGGTCTGGTCGGTCTGGTCGGTCTGGTCGGTCTGGTCGGTCTGGTCGGTCTGGTCGGTCTGGTCGGTCTGGTCGGTCTGGTCGGTCTGGTCGGTCTGGTCGGTCTGGTCGGTCTGGTCGGTCTGGTCGGTCTGGTCGGTCTGGTCGGTCTGGTCGGTCTGGTCTGGTCGGTCTGGTCGGTCTGGTCGGTCTGGTCGGTCTGGTCGGTCTGGTCGGTCTGGTCGGTCTGGTCGGTCTCGGTCGGTCTGGTCGGTCTGGTCGGTCTGGTCGGTCTGGTCGGTCTGGTCGGTCTGGTCGGTCTGGTCGGTCTGGTCGGTCTGGTCGGTCTGGTCGGTCTGGTCGGTCTGGTCGGTCTGGTCGGTCTGGTCGGTCTGGTCGGTCTGGTCGGTCTGGTCGGTCGGTCGGTCTGGTCGGTCTGGTCGGTCTGGTCGGTCTGGTCGGTCTGGTCGGTCTGGTCGGTCTGGTCGGTCTGGTCGGTCTGGTCGGTCTGGTCGGTCTGGTCGGTCTGGTCGGTCTGGTCGGTCTGGTCGGTCTGGTCGGTCTGGTCGGTCTGGTCGGTCTGGTCGGTCTGGTCGGTCTGGTCGGTCTGGTCGGTCTGGTCGGTCTGGTCGGTCTGGTCGGTCTGGTCGGTCTGGTCGGTCTGGTCGGTCTGGTCGGTCTGGTCGGTCTGGTCGGTCTGGTCGGTCTGGTCGGTCTGGTCGGTCTGGTCGGGGTCGGTCGGTCTGGTCTGGTCGGTCTGGTCGGTCTGGTCGGTCTGGTCGGTCTGGTCGGTCTGGTCGGTCTGGTCGGTCTGGTCGGTCTGGTCGGTCTGGTCGGTCTGGTCGGTCTGGTCGGTCTGGTCGGTCTGGTCTGGTCGGTCTGGTCGGTCTGGTCGGTCTGGTCGGTCTGGTCGGTCTGGTCGGTCTGGTCGGTCTGGTCGGTCTGGTCGGTCTGGTCGGTCTGGTCGGTCTGGTCGGTCTGGTCGGTCTGGTCGGTCTGGTCGGTCTGGTCGGTCTGGTCGGTCTGGTCGGTCTGGTCGGTCTGGTCGGTCTGGTCGGTCTGGTCGGTCTGGTCGGTCTGGTCGGTCTGGTCGGTCTGGTCGGTCTGGTCGGTCTGGTCGGTCTGGTCGGTCTGGTCGGTCTGGTCGGTCTGGTCGGTCTGGTCGGTCTGGGTCGGTCTGGTCGGTCTGGTCGGTCTGGTCGGTCTGGTCGGTCTGGTCGGTCTGGTCGGTCTGGTCGGTCTGGTCGGTCTGGTCGGTCTGGTCGGTCTGGTCGGTCTGGTCGGTCTGGTCGGTCTGGTCGGTCTGGTCGGTCTGGTCGGTCTGGTCGGTCTGGTCGGTCTGGTCGGTCTGGTCGGTCTGGTCGGTCTGGTCGGTCTGGTCGGTCTGGTCGGTCTGGGCGGTCTGGTCGGTCTGGTCGGTCTGGTCGGTCTGGTCGGTCTGGTCGGTCTGGTCGGTCTGGTCGGTCTGGTCGGTCTGGTCGGTCTGGTCGGTCTGGTCGGTCTGGTCGGTCTGGTCGGTCTGGTCGGTCTGGTCGGTCTGGTCGGTCTGGTCGGTCTTGGTCGGTCTGGTCGGTCTGGTCGGTCTGGTCGGTCTGGTCGGTCTGGTCGGCCTGGTCGGTCTGGTCGGTCTGGTCGGTCTGGTCGGTCTGGTCGGTCTGGTCGGTCTGGTCGGTCGGTCTCGGTCGGTCTGGTCGGTCTGGTCGGTCTGGTCGGTCTGGTCGGTCTGGTCGGTCTGGGTCGGTCTGGTCTGGTCGGTCTGGTCGGTCTGGTCGGTCTGGTCGGTCTGGTCGGTCTGGTCGGTCTGGTCGGTCTGGTCGGTCTGGTCGGTCTGGTCGGTCTGGTCGGTCTGGTCGGTCTGGTCGGTCTGGTCGGTCTGGTCGGTCTGGTCGGTCTGGTCGGTCTGGTCGGTCTGGTCGGCTCTGGTCGGTCTGGTCGGTCTGGTCGGTCTGGTCGGTCTGGTCGGTCTGGTCGGTCTGGTCGGTCTGGTCGGTCTGGTCGGTCTGGTCGGTCTGGTCGGTCTGGTCGGTCTGGTCGGTCTGGTCGGTCTGGTCGGTCTGGTCGGTCTGGTCGGTCTGGTCGGTCTGGTCGGTCTGGTCGGTCTGGTCGGTCTGGTCGGTCTGGTCGGTCTGGTCGGTCTGGTCGGTCTGGTCGGTCTGGTCGGTCTGGTCGGTCTGGTCGGTCTGGTCGGTCTGGTCGGTCTGGTCGGTCTGGTCGGTCTGGTCGGTCTGGTCGGTCTGGTCGGTCTGGTCGGTCTGGTCGGTCTGGTCGGTCTGGTCGGTCTGGTCGGTCTGGTCGGTCTGGTCGGTCTGGTCGGTCTGGTCGGTCTGGTCGGTCTGGTCGGTCTGGTCGGTCTGGTCGGTCTGGTCGGTCTGGTCGGTCTGGTCGGTCTGGTCGGTCTGGTCGGTCTGGTCGGTCTGGTCGGTCTGGTCGGTCTGGTCGGTCTGGTCGGTCTGGTCGGTCTGGTCGGTCTGGTCGGTCTGGTCGGTCTGGTCGGTCTGGTCGGGTCGGTCTGGTCGGTCTGGTCGGTCTGGTCGGTCTGGTCGGTCTGGTCGGTCTGGTCGGTCTGGTCGGTCTGGTCGGTCTGGTCGGTCTGGTCGGTCTGGTCGGTCTGGTCGGTCTGGTCGGTCTGGTCGGTCTGGTCGGTCTGGTCGGTCTGGTCGGTCTGGTCGGTCTGGTCGGTCTGGTCGGTCTGGTCGGTCTGGTCGGTCTGGTCGGTCTGGTCGGTCTGGTCGGTCTGGTCGGTCTGGTCGGTCTGGTCGGTCTGGTCGGTCTGGTCGGTCTGGTCGGTCTGGTCGGTCTGGTCGGTCTCGGTCTGGTCGGTCTGGTCGGTCTGGTCGGTCTGGTCGGTCTGGTCGGTCTGGTCGGTCTGGTCGGTCTGGTCGGTCTGGTCGGTCTGGTCGGTCTGGTCGGTCTGGTCGGTCTGGTCGGTCTGGTCGGTCTGGTCGGTCTGGTCGGTCTGGTCGGTCTGGTCGGTCTGGTCGGTCTGGTCGGTCTGGTCGGTCTGGTCGGTCTGGTCGGTCTGGTCGGTCTGGTCGGTCTGGTCGGTCTGGTCGGTCTGGTCGGTCTGGTCGGTCTGGTCGGTCTGGTCGGTCTGGTCGGTCTGGTCGGTCTGGTCGGTCTGGTCGGTCTGGTCGGTCTGGTCGGTCTGGTCGGTCTGGTCGGTCTGGTCGGTCTGGTCGGTCTGGTCGGTCTGGTCGGTCTGGTCGGTCTGGTCGGTCTGGTCGGTCTGGTCGGTCTGGTCGGTCGGTCTGGTCGGTCTGGTCGGTCTGGTCGGTCTGGTCGGTCTGGTCGGTCTGGTCGGTCTGGTCGGTCTGGTCGGTCTGGTCGGTCTGGTCGGTCTGGTCGGTCTGGTCGGTCTGGTCGGTCTGGTCGGTCTGGTCGGTCTGGTCGGTCTGGTCGGTCTGGTCGGTCTGGTCGGTCTGGTCGGTCTCGGTCTGTCGGTCTGGTCGGTCTGGTCGGTCTGGTCGGTCTTCGGTCGGTCTGGTCGGTCTGTCTGGTCGGTCTGGTCGGCTCCGGGTCGGTCTGGCCGGCCTGGTCGGTCTGGTCGGTCGTTCTGGTCCGGTCTGGTCGGTCTGGTCCGGTCGGCTCGGTCTGGTCGGTCTGGTCGGTCTGGTCGGTCTGGTCGGTCTGGTCGGTCTGGTCGGTCTGGTCGGTCTGGTCGGTCTGGTCGGTCTGGTCGGCCTGGTCGGTCTGGTCGGTCTGGTCGGTCTGGTCGGTCTGGTCGGTCTGGTCGGTCTCGGTCGGTCTGGTCGGTCTGGTCGGCCCGGTCGGTCTGGTCGGTCTGGTCGGTCTGGTCGGTCTTCGGTCGGTCTGGTCGGTCTGGTCGGTCTGGTCGGCTCCGGTCGGTCTGGGTCGGTCTGGTCGGTCTGGTCGGTCTGGTCGGTCTGGTCGGTCTGGTCGGTCTGGTCGGTCTGGTCGGTCTGGTCGGTCTGGTCGGTCTGGTCGGTCTGGTCGGTCTGGTCGGTCTGGTCGGTCTGGTCGGTCTGGTCGGTCTGGTCGGTCTGGTCGGTCGGGTCGGTCTGGTCGGTCTGGTCGGTCTGGTCGGTCTGGTCGGTCTGGTCGGTCTGGTCGGTCTGGTCGGTCTGGCCGGGTCTGGTCGGTCTTTGGCCGTCGGTCTGGTCGGTCTGGTCGGTCTGGTCGGTCTGGTCGGTCTGGTCGGTCTGGTCGGTCTGGTCGGTCTGGTCGGTCTGGTCGGTCTGGTCGGTCTGGTCCGTCTGGTCGGTCTGGTCGGTCTGGTCGGTCTGGTCGGTCTGGTCGGTCTGGTCGGTCTGGTCTGGTCGGTCTGGTCGGTCTGGTCGGTCTGGTCTGGTCGGTCTGGTCGGTCTGGTCGGTCTGGTCGGTCTGGTCGGTCTGGTCGGTCTGGTCGGTCTGGTCGGTCTGGTCGGTCTGGTCGGTCTGGTCGGTCTGGTCGGTCTGGTCGGTCTGGTCGGTCTGGTCGGTCTGGTCGGTCTGGTCGGTCTGGTCGGTCTGGTCGGTGTGGTCGGTCTGGTCGGTCTGGTCGGTCTGGTCGGTCTGGTCGGTCTGGTCGGTCTGGTCGGTCTGGTCGGTCTGGTCGGTCTGGTCGGTCTGGTCGGTCTGGTCGGTCTGGTCGGTCTGGTCGGTCTGGTCGGTCTGGTCGGTCTGGTCGGTCTGGTCGGTCTGGTCGGTCTGGTCGGTCTGGTCGGTCTGGTCGGTCTGGTCGGTCTGGTCGGTCTGGTCGGTCTGGTCGGTCTGGTCGGTCTGGTCGGTCTGGTCGGTCTGGTCGGTCTGGTCGGTCTGGTCGGTCTGGTCGGTCTGGTCGGTCTGGTCGGTCTGGTCGGTCTGGTCGGTCTGGTCGGTCTGGTCGGTCTGGTCGGTCTGGTCGGTCTGGTCGGTCTGGTCGGTCTGGTCGGTCTGGTCGGTCTGGTCGGTCTGGTCGGTCTGGTCGGTCTGGTCGGTCTGGTCGGTCTGGTCGGTCTGGTCGGTCTGGTCGGTCTGGTCGGTCTGGTCGGTCTGGTCGGTCTGGTCGGTCTGGTCGGTCTGGTCGGTCTGGGTCTGGTCGGTCTGGTCGGTCTGGTCGGTCTGGTCGGTCTGGTCGGTCTGGTCGGTCTGGTCGGTCTGGTCGGTCTGGTCGGTCTGGTCGGTCTGGTCGGTCTGGTCGGTCTGGTCGGTCTGGTCGGTCTGGTCGGTCTGGTCGGTCTGGTCGGTCTGGTCGGTCTGGTCTGGTCGGTCTGGTCGGTCTGGTCGGTCTGGTCGGTCTGGTCGGTCTGGTCGGTCTGGTCGGTCTGGTCGGTCTGGTCGGTCTGGTCGGTCTGGTCGGTCTGGTCGGTCTGGTCGGTCTGGTCGGTCTGGTCGGTCTGGTCGGTCTGGTCGGTCTGGTCGGTCTGGTCGGTCTGGTCGGTCTGGTCGGTCTGGTCGGTCTGGTCGGTCTGGTCGGTCTGGTCGGTCTGGTCGGTCTGGTCGGTCTGGTCGGTCTGGTCGGTCTGGTCGGTCTGGTCGGTCTGGTCGGTCTGGTCGGTCTGGTCGGTCTGGTCGGTCTGGTCGGTCTGGTCGGTCTGGTCGGTCTGGTCGGTCTGGTCGGTCTGGTCGGTCTGGTCGGTCTGGTCGGGTCTGGTCGGTCTGGTCGGTCTGGTCGGTCTGGTCGGTCTGGTCGGTCTGGTCGGTCTGGTCGGTCTGGTCGGTCTGGTCGGTCTGGTCGGTCTGGTCGGTCTGGTCGGTCTGGTCGGTCTGGTCGGTCTGGTCGGTCTGGTCGGTCTGGTCGGTCTGGTCGGTCTGGTCGGTCTGGGTCTGGTCGGTCTGGTCGGTCTGGTCGGTCTGGTCGGTCTGGTCGGTCTGGTCGGTCTGGTCGGTCTGGTCGGTCTGGTCGGTCTGGTCGGTCTGGTCGGTCTGGTCGGTCTGGTCGGTCTGGTCGGTCTGGTCGGTCTGGTCGGTCTGGTCGGTCTGGTCGGTCTGGTCGGTCTGGTCGGTCTGGTCGGTCTGGTCGGTCTGGTCGGTCTGGTCGGTCTGGTCGGTCTGGTCGGTCTGGTCGGTCTGGTCGGTCTGGTCGGTCTGGTCGGTCTGGTCGGTCTGGTCGGTCTGGTCGGTCTGGTCGGTCTGGTCGGTCTGGTCGGTCTGGTCGGTCTGGTCGGTCTGGTCGGTCTGGTCGGTCTGGTCGGTCTCTGTCGGTCTGGTCGGTCTGGTCGGTCTGGTCGGTCTGGTCGGTCTGGTCGGTCTGGTCGGTCTGGTCGGTCTGGTCGGTCTGGTCGGTCTGGTCGGTCTGGTCGGTCTGGTCGGTCTGGTCGGTCTGGTCGGTCTGGTCGGTCTGGTCGGTCTGGTCGGTCTGGTCGGTCTGGTCGGTCTGGTCGGTCTGGTCGGTCTGGTCGGTCTGGTCGGTCTGGTCGGTCTGGTCGGTCTGGTCGGTCTGGTCGGTCT
Organism: Zaprionus africanus; assembly: GCA_018151435.1. Lineage (NCBI taxonomy): Eukaryota > Metazoa > Arthropoda > Insecta > Diptera > Drosophilidae > Zaprionus > Zaprionus africanus. Next base: position 21,622 of record JAECXB010000763.1, read on the forward strand.
GGTCGGTCTGGTCGGTCTGGTCGGTCTGGTCGGTCTGGTCGGTCTGGTCGGTCTGGTCGGTCTGGTCGGTCTGGTCGGTCTGGTCGGTCTGGTCGGTCTGGTCGGTCTGGTCGGTCTGGTCGGTCTGGTCGGTCTGGTCGGTCTGGTCGGTCTGGTCGGTCTGGTCGGTCTGGTCGGTCTGGTCGGTCTGGTCGGTCTGGTCGGTCTGGTCGGTCTGGTCGGTCTGGTCGGTCTGGTCGGTCTGGTCGGTCTGGTCGGTCTGGTCGGTCTGGTCGGTCTGGTCGGTCTGGTCGGTCTGGTCGGTCTGGTCGGTCTGGTCGGTCTGGTCGGTCTGGTCGGTCTGGTCGGTCTGGTCGGTCTGGTCGGTCTGGTCGGTCTGGTCGGTCTGGTCGGTCTGGTCGGTCTGGTCGGTCTGGTCGGTCTGGTCGGTCTGGTCGGTCTGGTCGGTCTGGTCTGGTCGGTCTGGTCGGTCTGGTCGGTCTGGTCGGTCTGGTCGGTCTGGTCGGTCTGGTCGGTCTGGTCGGTCTGGTCGGTCTGGTCGGTCTGGTCGGTCTGGTCGGTCTGGTCGGTCTGGTCGGTCTGGTCGGTCTGGTCGGTCTGGTCCGGTCCTGGTCGGTCTGGTCGGTCTGGTCGGTCTGGTCGGTCTGGTCGGTCTGGTCGGTCTGGTCGGTCTGGTCGGCTGGTCCAGTCGGTCTGGTCGGTCTGGTCGGCCTGGTCGGTCTGGTCGGTCTGGTCGGTCTGGTCGGTCTGGTCGGTCTGGTCGGTCTGGTCGGTCTGGTCGGTCTGGTCGGTCTGGTCGGTCTGGTCGGTCTGGCTGGTCTGGTCGGTCTGGTCGGTCTGGTCGGTCTGGTCGGTCTGGTCGGTCTGGTCGGTCTGGTTGGTCTGGTCGGTCTGGTCGGTCTGGTCGGTCTGGTCGGTCTGGTCGGTCTGGTCGGTCTGGTCGGTCTGGTCGGTCTGGTCGGTCTGGTCGGTCTGGTCGGTCTGGTCGGTCTGGCCGGTCTGGTTTGGTCGGTCTGGTCGGTCTGGTCGGTCTGGTCGGTCTGGTCGGTCTGGTCGGTCTGGTCGGTCCGGTCGGTCTGGTCGGTCTGGTCGGTCTGGTCGGTCTGGTCGGTCTGGTCGGTCTGGTCGGTCTGGTCGGTCTGGTCGGTCTGGTCGGTCTGGTCGGTCTGGTCGGTCTGGGTCGGTCTGGTCTGGTCGGTCTGGTCGGTCTGGTCGGTCTGGTCGGTCTGGTCGGTCTGGTCGATCTGGTCGGTCTGGTCGGTCTGGTCGGTCTGGTCGGTCTGGTCGGTCTGGTCGGTCTGGTCGGTCTGGTCGGTCTGGTCGGTCTGGTCGGTCTGGTCGGTCTGGTCGGTCTGGTCGGTCTGGTCGGTCTGGTCGGTCTGGTCGGTCTGGTCGGTCTGGTCGGTCTGGTCGGTCTGGTCGGTCTGGTCGGTCTGGTCGGTCTGGTCGGTCTGGTCGGTCTGGTCGGTCTGGTCGGTCTGGTCGGTCTGGTCGGTCTGGTCGGTCTGGTCGGTCTGGTCGGTCTGGTCGGTCTGGTCGGTCTGGTCGGTCTGGTCGGTCGGTCTGTCGGTCTGGTCGGTCTGGTCGGTCGGTCTGGTCGGTCTGGTCGGTCTGGTCGGTCTGGTCGGTCTGGTCGGTCTGGTCGGTCTGGTCGGTCTGGTCGGTCTGGTCGGTCTGGTCGGTCTGGTCGGTCTGGTCGGTCTGGTCGGTCTGGTCGGTCTGGTCGGTCTGGTCGGTCTGGTCGGTCTGGTCGGTCTGGTCGGTCTGGGTCTGGTCTGGTCGGTCGGTCTGGTCGGTCTGGTCGGTCTGGTCGGTCTGGTCGGTCTGGTCGGTCTGGTCGGTCTGGTCGGTCTGGTCGGTCTGGTCGGTCTGGTCGGTCTGGTCGGTCTGGTCGGTCTGGTCGGTCTGGTCGGTCTGGTCGGTCTGGTCGGTCTGGTCGGTCTGGTCGGTCTGGTCGGTCTGGTCGGTCTGGTCGGTCTGGTCGGTCTGGTCGGTCTGGTCGGTCTGGTCGGTCTGGTCGGTCTGGTCGGTCTGGTCGGTCTGGTCGGTCTGGTCGGTCTGGTCGGTCTGGTCGGTCTGGTCGGTCTGGTCGGTCTGGTCGGTCTGGTCGGTCTGGTCGGGTCTGGTCGGTCTGGTCGGTCTGGTCGGTCTGGTCGGTCTGGTCGGTCTGGTCGGTCTGGTCGGTCTGGTCGGTCTGGTCGGTCTGGTCGGTCTGGTCGGTCTGGTCGGTCTGGTCGGTCTGGTCGGTCTGGTCGGTCTGGTCGGTCTGGTCGGTCTGGTCGGTCTGTCGGTCTGGTCGGTCTGGTCGGTCTGGTCGGTCTGGTCGGTCTGGTCGGTCTGGTCGGTCTGGTCGGTCTGGTCGGTCTGGTCGGTCTGGTCGGTCTGGTCGGTCTGGTCGGTCTGGTCGGTCTGGTCGGTCTGGTCGGTCTGGTCGGTCTGGTCGGTCTGGTCGGTCTGGTCGGTCTGGTCGGTCTGGTCGGTCTGGTCGGTCTGGTCGGTCTGGTCGGGTCGGGTCGGTCTGGTCGGTCTGGTCGGTCTGGTCGGTCTGGGTCTGGTCGGTCTGGTCGGTCTGGTCGGTCTGGTCGGTCTGGTCGGTCTGGTCGGTCTGGTCGGTCTGGTCGGTCTGGTCGGTCTGGTCGGTCTGGTCGGTCTGGTCGGTCTGGTCGGTCTGGTCGGTCTGGTCGGTCTGGTCGGTCTGGTCGGTCTGGTCGGTCTGGTCGGTCTGGTCGGTCTGGTCGGTCTGGTCGGTCTGGTCGGTCTGGTCGGTCTGGTCGGTCTGGTCGGTCTGGTCGGTCTGGTCGGTCTGGTCGGTCTGGTCGGTCTGGTCGGTCTGGTCGGTCTGGTCGGTCTGGTCGGTCTGGTCGGTCTGGTCGGTCTGGTCGGTCTGGTCGGTCTGGTCGGTCTGGTCGGTCTGGTCGGTCTGGTCGGTCTGGTCGGTCTGGTCGGTCTGGTCGGTCTGGTCGGTCTGGTCGGTCTGGTCGGTCTGGTCGGTCTGGTCGGTCTGGTCGGTCTGGTCGGTCTGGTCGGTCTGGGTCTGGTCGGTCTGGTCGGTCTGGTCGGTCTGGTCGGTCTGGTCGGTCTGGTCGGTCTGGTCGGTCTGGTCGGTCTGGTCGGTCTGGTCGGTCTGGTCGGTCTGGTCGGTCTGGTCGGTCTGGTCGGTCTGGTCGGTCTGGTCGGTCTGGTCGGTCTGGTCGGTCTGGTCGGTCTGGTCGGTCTGGTCGGTCTGGTCGGTCTGGTCGGTCTGGTCGGTCTGGTCGGTCTGGTCGGTCTGGTCGGTCTGGTCGGTCTGGTCGGTCTGGTCGGTCTGGTCGGTCTGGTCGGTCTGGTCGGTCTGGTCGGTCTGGTCGGTCTGGTCGGTCTGGTCGGTCGGTCTGGTCGGTCTGGTCGGTCTGGTCGGTCTGGTCGGTCTGGTCGGTCTGGTCGGTCTGGTCGGTCTGGTCGGTCTGGTCGGTCTGGTCGGTCTGGTCGGTCTGGTCGGTCTGGTCGGTCTGGTCGGTCTGGTCGGTCTGGTCGGTCTGGTCGGTCTGGTCGGTCTGGTCGGTCTGGTCGGTCTGGTCGGTCTGGTCGGTCTGGTCGGTCTGGTCGGTCTGGTCGGTCTGGTCGGTCTGGTCGGTCTGGTCGGTCTGGTCGGTCTGGTCGGTCTGGTCGGTCTGGTCGGTCTGGTCGGTCTGGTCGGTCTGGTCGGTCTGGTCGGTCTGGTCGGTCTGGTCGGTCTGGTCGGTCTGGTCGGTCTGGTCGGTCTGGTCGGTCTGGTCGGTCTGGTCGGTCTGGTCGGTCTGGTCGGTCTGGTCGGTCTGGTCGGTCTGGTCGGTCTGGTCGGTCTGGTCGGTCTGGTCGGTCTGGTCGGTCTGGTCGGTCTGGTCGGTCTGGTCGGTCTGGTCGGTCTGGTCGGTCTGGTCGGTCTGGTCGGTCTGGTCGGTCTGGTCGGTCTGGTCGGTCTGGTCGGTCTGGTCGGTCTGGTCGGTCTGGTCGGTCTGGTCGGTCTGGTCGGTCTCGGGTCTGGTCGGTCTGGTCGGTCTGGTCGGTCTGGTCGGTCTGGTCGGTCTGGTCGGTCTGGTCGGTCTGGTCGGTCTGGTCGGTCTGGTCGGTCTGGTCGGTCTGGTCGGTCTGGTCGGTCTGGTCGGCTCTGGTCGGTCTGGTCGGTCTGGTCGGTCTGGTCGGTCTGGTCGGTCTGGTCGGTCTGGTCGGTCTGGTCTGGTCTGGTCGGTCTGGTCGGTCTGGTCGGTCTGGTCGGTCTGGTCGGTCTGGTCGGTCTGGTCGGTCTGGTCGGTCTGGTCGGTCTGGTCGGTCTGGTCGGTCTGGTCGGTCTGGTCGGTCTGGTCGGTCTGGTCGGTCTGGTCGGTCTGGTCGGTCTGGTCGGTCTGGTCGGTCTGGTCGGTCTGGTCGGTCTGGTCGGTCTGGTCGGTCTGGTCGGTCTGGTCGGTCTGGTCGGTCTGGTCGGTCTGGTCGGTCTGGTCGGTCTGGTCGGTCTGGTCGGTCTGGTCGGTCTGGTCGGTCTGGTCGGTCTGGTCGGTCTGGTCGGTCTGGTCGGTCTGGTCGGTCTGGTCGGTCTGGTCGGTCTGGTCGGTCTGGTCGGTCTGGTCGGTCTGGTCGGTCTGGTCGGTCTGGTCGGTCTGGTCGGTCTGGTCGGTCTGGTCGGTCTGGTCGGTCTGGTCGGTCTGGTCGGTCTGGTCGGTCTGGTCGGTCTGGTCGGTCTGGTCGGTCTGGTCGGTCTGGTCGGTCTGGTCGGTCTGGTCGGTCTGGTCGGTCTGGTCGGTCTGGTCGGTCTGGTCGGTCTGGTCGGTCTGGTCGGTCTGGTCGGTCTGGTCGGTCTGGTCGGTCTGGTCGGTCTGGTCGGTCTGGTCGGTCTGGTCTGGTCGGTCGGTCTGGTCTGGTCGGTCTGGTCGGTCTGGTCGGTCTGGTCGGTCTGGTCGGTCTGGTCGGTCTGGTCGGTCTGGTCGGTCTGGTCGGTCTGGTCGGTCTGGTCGGTCTGGTCGGTCTGGTCGGTCTGGTCGGTCTGGTCGGTCTGGTCGGTCTGGTCGGTCTGGTCGGTCTGGTCGGTCTGGTCGGTCTGGTCGGTCTGGTCGGTCTGGTCGGTCTGGTCGGTCTGGTCGGTCTGGTCGGTCTGGTCGGTCTGGTCGGTCTGGTCGGTCTGGTCGGTCTGGTCGGTCTGGTCGGTCTGGTCGGTCTGGTCGGTCTGGTCGGTCTGGTCGGTCTGGTCGGTCTGGTCGGTCTGGTCGGTCTGGTCGGTCTGGTCGGTGGTCGTGGTCGGTCTGGTCGGTCTGGTCGGTCTGGTCGGTCTGGTCGGTCTGGTCGGTCTGGTCGGTCTGGTCGGTCTGGTCGGTCTGGTCGGTCTGGTCGGTCTGGTCGGTCTGGTCGGTCTGGTCGGTCTGGTCGGTCTGGTCGGTCTGGTCGGTCTGGTCGGTCTGGTCGGTCTGGTCGGTCTGGTCGGTCTGGTCGGTCTGGTCTGGTCGGTCTGGTCGGTCTGGTCGGTCTGGTCGGTCTGGTCGGTCTGGTCGGTCTGGTCGGTCTGGTCGGTCTGGTCGGTCTGGTCGGTCTGGTCGGTCTGGTCGGTCTGGTCGGTCTGGTCGGTCTGGTCGGTCTGGTCGGTCTGGTCGGTCTGGTCGGTCTGGTCGGTCTGGTCGGTCTGGTCGGTCTGGTCGGTCTGGTCGGTCTGGTCGGTCTGGTCGGTCTGGTCGGTCTGGTCGGTCTGGTCGGTCTGGTCGGTCTGGTCGGTCTGGTCGGTCTGGTCGGTCTGGTCGGTCGGTCTGGTCGGTCTGGTCGGTCTGGTCGGTCTGGTCGGTCTGGTCGGTCTGGTCGGTCTGGTCGGTCTGGTCGGTCTGGTCGGTCTGGTCGGTCTGGTCGGTCTGGTCGGTCTGGTCGGTCTGGTCGGTCTGGTCGGTCTGGTCGGTCTGGTCGGTCTGGTCGGTCTGGTCGGTCTGGTCTGGTCGGTCTGGTCGGTCTGGTCGGTCTGGTCGGTCTGGTCGGTCTGGTCGGTCTGGTCGGTCTGGTCGGTCTGGTCGGTCTGGTCGGTCTGGTCGGTCTGGTCGGTCTGGTCGGTCTGGTCGGTCTGGTCGGTCTGGTCGGTCTGGTCGGTCTGGTCGGTCTGGTCGGTCTGGTCGGTCTGGTCGGTCTGGTCGGTCTGGTCGGTCTGGTCGGTCTGGTCGGTCTGGTCGGTCTGGTCGGTCTGGTCGGTCTGGTCGGTCTGGTCGGTCTGGGTCTGGTCGGTCTGGTCGGTCTGGTCGGTCTGGTCGGTCTGGTCGGTCTGGTCGGTCTGGTCGGTCTGGTCGGTCTGGTCGGTCTGGTCGGTCTGGCCGGTCTGGTCGGTCTGGTCGGTCTGGTCGGTCTGGTCGGTCTGGTCGGTCTGGTCGGTCTGGTCGGTCTGGTCGGTCTGGTCGGTCTGGTCGGTCTGGTCGGTCTGGTTTCGGTCTGGTCGGTCTGGTCGGTCTGGTCGGTCTGGTCGGCCGTTGGCCTGGTCGGGGTCGGTCTCGGTCTGGTCGGTCTGTGGTCGGTTTGCCGTCGGCCTGGTCGGTCTGGTCGGCCTGGTCGGTCTGGTCTTCGGTCTGGCCGGTCTGGTCGGTCTGGTCGGTCTGGCCGGTCGGCTGGCCGGTCTGGTCGGTCCGGTCTGGTCCGGTCTGGTCGGTCTGGTCGGTCTGGTCGGTCTGGTCGGTCTGGTCGGTCTGGTCGGTCTGGTCGGTCTGGTCGGTCTGGTCGGTCTGGTCGGGCCTGGTCGGTCTGGTCGGTCTGGTCGGTCTGGTCGGTCTTGGTCGGTCTGGTCGGTCTGGTCGGTCTGGTCGGCTGGTCCGGTCGGTCTGGTCGGTCTGGTCGGTCTGGTCGGTCTGGTCTGGTCGGCCGGTCTGGTCTGGTCGTTGGTCGGTCTGGTCGGTCTGGTCGGTCTGGTCGGTCTGGTCGGTCTGGTCGGTCTGGTCGGTCTGGTCGGTCTGGTCGGTCTGGTCGGTCTGGTCGGTCTGGTCGGTCTGGTCGGCTCCGGGTTCGGTCTGGTCGGTCTGGTCGGTCTGGTCGGTCTGGTCGGTCTTGTCGGCTTGGTCGGTCTGGTCGGTCTGGTCGGTCTGGTCGGTCTGGTCGGTCTGGTCGGTCTGGTCGGTCTGGTCGGTCTGGTCGGTCTGGTCGGTCTGGTCGGTCTTGGTCGGTCTGGTCGGTCTGGTCCGTCTGGTCGGTCTGGTCGGTCTGGTCGGTCTGGTCGGTCTGGTCGGTCTGGTCGGTCTGGTCGGTCTGGTCGGTCTGGTCGGTCTGGTCGGTCTGGTCGGTCTGGTCGGTCTGGTCGGTCTGGTCGGTCTGGTCGGTCTGGTCGGTCTGGTCGGTTTGGTCGGTCTGGTCGGTCTGGTCGGTCTGGTCGGCTCCTGGTCGGTCTGGTCGGTCTGGTCGGTCTGGTCGGTCTGGTCGGTTTGGTCGGTCTGGTCGGTCTGGTCGGTCTTGGTCGGTCTGGTCGGTCTGGTCGGTCTGGTCGGTCTGGTCGGTCTGGTCGGTTTGGTCGGTCTGGTCGGTCTGGTCGGTCTGGTCGGTCTGGTCGGTCTGGTCGGTCTGGTCGGTCGGTCTGGTCGGTCTGGTCGGTCTGGCGTCTGGTCGGTCTGGTCGGTCTGGTCGGTCTGGTCGGTCTGGTCGGTCTGGTCGGTCTGGTCGGTCTGGTCGGTCTGGTCGGTCTGGTCGGTCTGGTCGGTCTGGTCGGTCTGGTCGGTCTGGTCGGTCTGGTCGGTCTGGTCGGTCTGGTCGGTCTGGTCGGTCTTGTTGGTCTTGTCGGTCTGGTCGGTCTGGTCGGTCTGGTCGGTCTGGTCGGTCTGGTCGGTCTGGTCGGTCTGGTCGGTCTGGTCGGTCTGGTCGGTCTGGTCGGTCTGGTCGGTCTGGTCGGTCTGGTCGGTCTGGTCGGTCTGGTCGGTCTGGTCGGTCTGGTCGGTCTGGTCGGTCTGGTCGGTCTGGTCGGTCTGGTCGGTCTGGTCGGTCTGGTCGGTCTGGTCGGTCTGGTCGGTCTGGTCGGTCTGGTCGGTCTGGTCGGTCTGGTCGGTCTGGTCGGTCTGGTCGGTCTGGTCGGTCTCGGTCGGTCTGGTCGGTCTGGTCGGTCGGTCTGGTCGGTCTGGTCGGTCTGGTCGGTCTGGTCGGTCTGGTTTGGTCTGGTCGGTCTGGTCGGTCTGGTCGGTCTGGTCGGTCTGGTCGGTCTGGTCGGTCTGGCTCTTGTCGGTCTGGTCGGTCTGGTCGGTCTGGTCGGTCTGGTCGGTCTGGTCGGTCTGGTCGGTCTGGTCGGTCTGGTCGGTCTGGTCGGTCTGGTCGGTCTGGTCGGTCTGGTCGGTCTGGTCGGTCTGGTCGGTCTGGTCGGTCTGGTCGGTCTGGTCGGTCTGGTCGGTCTGGTCGGTCTGGTCGGTCTGGTCTGTCGTCGGTCTGGTCGGTCTGGTCGGTCTGGTCGGTCTGGTCGGTCTGGTCGGTCTGGTCGGTCTGGTCGGTCTGGTCGGTCTGGTCGGTCTGGTCGGTCTGGTCGGTCTGGTCGGTCTGGTCGGTCTGGTCGGTCTGGTCGGTCTGGTCGGTCTGGTCGGTCGGTCGGTCGGTCTGGTCGGTCTGGTCGGTCTGGTCGGTCTGGTCGGTCTGGTCGGTCTGGTCGGTCTGGTCGGTCTGGTCGGTCTGGTCGGTCTGGGTCGGTCTGGTCGGTCTGGTCGGTCTGGTCGGTCTGGTCGGTCTGGTCGGGTCGGTCTGGTCTGGTCGGTCTGGTCGGTCTCTGGTCGGTCTGGTCGGTCTGGTCGGTCTGGTCGGTCTGGTCGGTCTGGTCTCGGTCTGGTCGGTCTGGTCGGTCTGGTCGGTCTGGTCGGTCTGGTCTGGTCGGTCTGGTCGGTCTGGTCGGTCTGGTCGGTCTGGTCGGTCTGGTCGGTCTGGTCGGTCTGGTCGGTCTGGTCGGTCTGGTCGGTCTGGTCGGTCTCGGTCGGCTTCGGTCTGGTCGGTCTGGTCGGTCTGGTCGGTCTGGTCGGTCTGGTCGGTCCTGGTCTGGTCTGGTCGGTCTGGTCGGTCTGGTCGGTCTGGTCGGTCTGGTCGGTCTGGTCGGTCTGGTCGGTCTGGTCGGTCTGGTCTCCGTCGGTCTGGTCGGTCTGGTCGGTCTGGTCGGTCTGAGTAGTTTAGAAATAGGGGTACTACCGCAGAAGTGTGGTGAGGGTAATTAAAATTAATGGGGTGTGACGAGGGGGAATTAAGGAAAAGGGATCTAATTAGTATAATTAATGGGTTTTTTATTGAAATTTGGGGGTAGATCGGTGGGTGGGCAGTGTTGCGAGGGAAAAAGGGACCTACTTAGTATAAATAATGAGTTTTTAGGTGAGTTGAGTTGTAAGGTGAGCATGTGAAACTGAGCATGATCGTGTTTACATGCGCACGTGTTAGAAGGTGGATGTGTGCACGCAGGCGTCAGTGAACGGACGCGTGTGACCCATGGTATCTTAATGATATTTGACAGCCCGGGAGAATCTTTTTCAACATGTTGATGTGTGCATTGTCCCTTTTGTGAGGTTAACCGTGACGATGAGCCTGAAAACGATCGTTATGTTAGGTGGTTTGTTAGCATAATATTATGCAATTCTATCTTTTTATACCCTTCGACCATTGAAAATGGTCAAAAAAGGGTATACTAACTTTGTGCAAATGTATGTAACAGGCAGAAGGAGGCGTGGGAGACCCAACAAAGTATATATATTCTTGCTCAGGATCACTAGCCAAGTCGATTAAGCCATGTCTGTCTGTCTGTCCGGATGTCTGGATGTCTGGATGTCCGGGTGAACACACAGATCTCAGCTATTATAAAAGCTAGAGACACCAAATTTGGCATGAAGGTTTCTGTTGATCCGGGACAGGTGAAGTTTATTTCAAATGTTGGGTGCCACGCCCCCGCCCACGCAAATCAATAATTTCATCTTTAAAGCTGATTTGCGAGCGACATATAAAAGATACAACATTCTGAGTAAGACTATAGTTAGCTAATTATAATACCAATAAACCATCAAAATTCCAATCGATCGGACTACAAACACAGAAGTTATTAAACAAAAACCTTGTTCGTTTTGATTTTGTATACAGACCAGCAAGCTGTGACGTCATTGCAATGCTCATGAAGGAAAGAAAAGGAAAGAGAATGCGAGCGCGTAGCGCCATCTGTTGTTCTTCTCTTCTTTTCTATGCACACGTATTTTGCATTCAAACGAACACACACACATACATACATTTGTGCTTGACCAATGAAATGATACACGCATATACACGTATTCATACACAGACGCATATAAAGGTTTACGTTACGATATTTCTATTAAGTAGAAGTATTGTACAATTATTGACTCTTTACGTTTCAAAAAGGTCGAAGGGTATCCCACTGTCGCGTGCCGCTCGACTGTTGCTTTTCTTACTTGTTAATACAGGTGGGAGTGATTAGGTATATTATTCAGCTACACATCTGTCCTTCTTCTATTCGGTAAGTGGTTTGTTAGTATAATGTTTTGCAAGTCTCGTATCATATCATTTCTAATGAAGGTGGGAGTGAAAAGGTATAGTAAACTCATCTTCTAGCATGTTTCGGTGCCACATTATTGAAGCGATCGGTGACCAAGTTTTTGTTAGTATAAAAAAAAACGTCAAACTGAGTAGAGTGCGGATCTGTTAGTTTACAAAAAATAAGTCAAACCGAGTCGAGTGCGTTTTTGTTAGTTTACAAAAAAATAAGTCAAACCGAGTCTAGTGCGTTTTTATAGTATAAAAAAAAATACGTCGAACCGAGTAGTGTGCGTTTACTTCAACAGTGCGAAGAACACAAGTGAAATCAAAACATTACAAGTATAACAGAAAACAAGTGAACACAATCCTTAAAAACAAAATCAAAATGGCTCTTAACGGAATTTATACGGCAAAGGGATTCAACGAAATCGAGCAAGTTCGTCAACAACAACAGCAGCAAATACGACAACAACAACAGCAGCAACTACAACAACGTTATCAACAACAACAACTACCGCAACAACAACTACCGCAGCAAAAACTACCGCAACAACAACAGCAGCATCAGGAAATACAACAACAACAGCAACTACGACAACAACAAAATAAAAACTCCATCAACATTACCAACTACGTCAAAAACAACAACTACGTCAACAACAATAACAACTACAGCAGCATCAGGAACTACAACAACAACAACCACGTCAACAGCAACAGGAACTACAACAACAACAACGGCAACTACGTCAACAACAACAGGAACTACAACAACAACAAGATCAACTACGTCAACAACAACTACAACAACAGCAAATACAACAACAACAACTACAGCAGCAACAACAATAACAGCAGCAACTGCAGCCACAGCAACAAGAACAACAAGAAATGGGTTTAAACAGAGGAGGAAGGAATAATGGAAACCATTGTGTGCTTTGCAACGTGACTGTTCCCAATAATATGAGTTGGTCAAATCAGAACAGCACAAGAGACTTGCTTTTGAACCTGTTAATAACTGGATTCATAAAAGCATTGATATTTACAATAGAAGAATCCTTCAATTCTCATACATACCTGAAGATTTTCTGATGGAAGCATGTGATGCATTACTTGATCACCTTTTATCTGTTATTCAAGCTTCCACTTCGCTTAAAGTCAACTTTGAGCTTTTCGCTAAATATGTTCTGCTAAAAGAGGGCATGGAATGCGATGAAGTGAAGTCCTTCCAATCGAAAATGGAAGTCTTCCCCCGTGAATTCCGATATACAAGGATTGTATAAGGAACACGTAGAAAAAATAAAATCGAGAATGGAAGATTTCCAAGAGAAGGATAGTGGGTGGACATTAACTCGCATAATCCGTTTGGAAATGAATGCTAACAATTATAAACCCATTCGAGGATCCTCGTACATCGCACTGCCTAAGAGCTTGGCAGGTACAAAGGCAATCGTCAACGTTAAAAACAATGACGAATACTGTTTTAAATGGACAGTGATTGCTGCGCTAAAAGGACTGGAACAAAATTTTGAAAGATGTACATCATATAAAGTGATGATAACAGAAGATATAATCGAAGTAAACAATCCTAAACTAATAAAAAAGTTTATGGAAAACAACCCAAAGATCTGTATAACACTGTTTGGGTATGATTCTGAAGAGGGGAAAGTGATTGGCCCGATCTTTTTCCCTAAAAGTGTTAAAACACATCACATCAACATGATGTTTTTTGGAGGGCGAGGAGATGGCGCACTATACGTGGATTATAAACCTTTCACGGTAAGTACATATAGAAAAAAATTATTAAATAAAATTTAAATAAAATATACAAAAAAAATGTGACTTTGTAGTTATAATTATACTTATTTTATTTACAAGGTGCAATTCAAAAGTTCCAGGACTTTTTAAACCACGCGGCTTCTAGTGGCGTCATCTAATAAATTTTTCAAAAAAGAACAAATAATATTCGTTTTTTAATAAAAGTCCTGGAACTTTTGAATTGCACTCTTGTATATATTTTTTATTATAACTTGGTGAGATCACAGTCTGGAAACCAGAAATACAAGCATTGGTTCTGCAACATTTGCTTGAACTATTCAACTGAGTGAGGCAGCAGCTAGTCGTCATAAGGAGATATGCAGTATGAAGGTCTGTCAGCTTCCAAGCAAGAAAATTCAGTCCTTCGGTATAAGAATCACCATAAGGAAGTGATGGTACCATTCGCCATCTACGCTGACTTTGAAGACATTCTTCAACCGAAGAATGAGAAAGTGAGTGAAAAACGACAGATTTAAATTGTCATACGCCAATTTCATATGCATACTATATAACGTGTGCTTATAATAATGAATTAAATACTTTAAAGTAAGAAACATCCGAGATGGCCAGTTCATCATTTATAAATAGTTTGGTAGAAAATGTTAGAAATATTTACGATAGGTATTTGTCTAAAAATGTCCCCATTAAAATGTCTGATGATGATCATGTTGAGTTTTGGGAAGCCAAGAATTTCTTTATATGTGCAGCACCCCTGTCAGAAGATAGAGTTAGAGAAAAAATTCAAATTGACAAAATTCTTGTAATTTAAAATATCAAGTGCCCGATTTTTGTACCAGTCTTTTCCATAAGTTCACCAGGTATGATTGCACCTTATTCATTAGCGCATTGGCAAATATACCTGGTCAACTTAAGGTTGTACCCTTAACAAGGAACAATATATTTTGGTTTCGAAATATGTTCCAATGTCTGACGGAAAGAATTTGGAAATTCGTTTTCTAGATTCTTTCCGTTTCATGTCATCTTCGTTAGATAAATTAGCATCTTACCTAGATGAATCACAAATGTCTGTTACTAAATAGATGTTTGAGTCCGAGGCAGTATTTAAGTTAATGCGCAAAAAGGGGGTGTTTCCCTATGAACATTTAAGATCAATTGATATACTAAGAGAAACTTCTCTACAACCAAGAGAAGCTTTTTATAGTAAATTAACTAAAACTGAATGTTCAAAAGAGAGTTATAAACATGCTCTAGATGTATGGAACAAGTTTTCATGCACAACTCTTAAGGATTATTTATATTTTGACAGAGGGAGTCTCTTAACAGAGAAGGCGCGAGGCACTGCGACCAGAATGATCTTTTGTGCCTATAAGGTTCTCCCTATCTTGACAAAAGCCGCACAGCTTCCCTGATGAAGCCTAGCAGGTCTTTCGTCGAGGAATGGACAATTTGCTCGGGAACTGCGTTTTCCACATGCAAATATTTCCTCCTACTCCAAACCAAGGCTGGACAGTCACACAGTATGTGTTTGGTTGTTTCGTCGTCCTTTTTGCAGAGCCTGCACTCTGCATCAGAGGATAGACGCATTTTTGTTAGGTGATAGTTCACCAGATGATGGCCACTAAGGTAGCCAACAAGGAGATAGAGATCTCTCCTGGAGAGTGAGTCTGTTCTGCGCTTAACCAAGGGATTTGTAAGCTCTCTAGCCTGCCTCATCCCTGGTAGGAAGAACCAATAGCGTTCGGTCAACCTATCTGCCCATGTTTTCACAAGGGATGAGATAGTTGACCACCCCACGGCGCAGAAGGGTTCAGGGCCAAGCAGAAGGGCTGATGACCCCGCCCTCGCTAGCTCATCCGCTAGCTTGTTGCCCTGGAACCCGGAGTGTCCAGGTACCCAAAGGAGGGTAACTTTGTTTTTGTTGGACAGCCTCTGGAGGCAGTTCCAGCAGTTAGCCACCACACGTGAACTTACTCTTTTTGAGGAGAGCGCTAGTATGGCAGCTTGGCTGTCCGAGAAGATATAGATGTTAGCTCCTCTCGTCCTCTTCTCAAGGATAAGACGGCAGCAGAACTCAATGGCATGAACCTCGGATTGGAAGACCGTGGGCCACTTGCCCATGGCAATCGAGGTTTTGGAGTTGGGACCATGTATCCCGGCTCCAACCCCCTGATCAGTTTTTGACCCGTCGGTATACCAGTGTATGCCAAAGAGGAGTTCCTTGGTCATAGAATCTGATCTAGTGCAGATAAGCCAGGAATGTCTTTGATAAGTCCAGCATGCCCTGATTCGGTAGCTAGAAGCCCAGATTGGAGCTTGATTCTAAGAAGACTCATTGCGGCGACTTCTTGTATTTTGATATGCAGCGGAGTCAGATTAAGGATTGATTCCATTGCTGCTGTGGGACAGGTGCGAAGTGCACCCGTCAAAGAATGGCAAAGTAGCCTATGCAATTTGTTGCATTTGTTGATGGCAGTGACTTGCGTCACCATTGGCCACCACACAATTGCAGCGTAGGTGACGATGGGTCTTACCATCATCTCAAATAGCAACCGGATGTTACAGGATTTCGAGACCCCAGGTTCTATCAAAGAATCTTCTACATGCCCACATGGCATGAGTTGCCTTTGATAGAGTATTGTTTAGGTGGGAGTTCCAGTTTAGTCTTTTATCTAGGGTCACCCCTAGATATTTAACCTCGCTGGAAAGACCCACAGGGGGAGCCGCCAATGTTCAATTAACCTATGTCAATAGAATAGCGCTTAGTGAAAGGGACAATAATTGCCTTTTGAGGATTGATGCTGAGACCTACATCTCCGCAGCATCTGCTAACCGTGTTCAGAGCTGATTGCATCAGCTCTGTCACGGTGTTGGCAAATTTCCCTTTCACTATTAGAGCCAGGTCGTCCGCGTAGCCGATTGCTTGCACGCCCTGGTCTGCGAGAATGCTTAGTAGTTCATCAACTACTAGAGACCAGAGTAGGGGGATAGGACCCCTCCCTGGGGACATCCTTTGACCGCACTAATAACAGCAGTCGTGGTGTCCAAGGTAGGAGGAGATGATCCGGTGTTTGAGCATAGCCTCAATCCATCGGATTAGGGAACGGGCAATATTTCTGCGTTCTAGCGCAGCAGAGATAGAGCCGTAGCCGGTATTATCAAAAGCACCCTCTATATCAAGAAAAGAGCACTGAGCAATGTTCTTGGATGCGAGGGCTTCTTCGATTTTACCTACTAATTTGTGGAGGGCGACCTCCGTTGACCTTCCCGCTATATACGCAAACTGCGTGGGACTGCAGAGGACAAGTTTTCTGCAGAGAGCACCGTATGTGCAGGTCTATGAGCCTTTCCGCTGTCTTAAGCAGGAAGGAGGTGAGACTGATCGGCCGATATGATTTCACCCCCGGCTGTGAAAGGCAGCCGCATCGCCTAAAGGATACTCTCTTGCACCGTGGCCATATGCTCCGGTGTAAGAGGTTTAGCGAATGCTTGCCACTTGGCTGAAAAGTGGCTTGGTGGACTCTACGTGAGTCTTTTTGGACTTTTTTTGAGGACCCTTGGGGTTCGGGGATCGTGTCGTCACCGCGCATCCGCTTGGCCTTGGTTTCCGCGGGGGCGAGGTGGCGATGGCAAGAGCCTCTGCTCTGCTCCCCTTTGCGAGTGCAGCTTTGAAGAGCTTCTTCTCGCGGGTCTTCAGCTTGACGAAGGCGTTCCCTGAGTCCAGTCGCAGAGTCTGGATTTGGGAGCCAGCTTCCGTGAGGCCTGACCTCTGAGAGGCCACGGAAGCGTCGTCGGCAAAGCTGGTCAGGTCACCTTCAGCTTCGGCGTCGGAGGACATCACCTCGACGGTCTGCTGCGTGACTGAGCAGTTGTTGGACGAGAAGGCAGCACTAGCGAACTCAGTGTCCAAGGGAGTTCGTGGCCTGTCCGAGTCCCCCGGAGTACTAGGGTCGAGACCCGTAGTATGGGGGGTGGAAGCCAGCAGCCCAGTGGCTGCAGTGCTGGAGTTGGGGTTGGCCGTGAAGGCTTCACCCTGGGTTGATGCGTTCAAAGCCGCATCAGGCTTGTTATTTTAATTTTTAAGATCCATGGAATTTGGTCCCACGAGTAAGCGGGAAGGGAAGGTCACCCACGACATAGCCCGCTTGCCGTGGGAAGTCTAAATGAAACTGGAGGGCGACAGGTATCCAGAGTCCGCATACTAGAGACCGGGCTACCCCCGGCCATGCATCCCTTGGCGTATGCTGTTCCGCCTTGGATTGGGGTGATTTATAGATTCACGATCTTCGCCCGACTACAATTAGTCAGCACCCGTAGCACAGACATGACCGTGCTAGGGGCCTGCTTCCAGCCGCCCTCGGGTGGAGAGTATAGCCGCACTTCCGTCAGTAGGAGCAAGGACGGCACGTTCCCCAGCCAAAACTATGGTTACATGTGGTTCCCCTTGCTTCCTCTGACGGCGGACGGCCACTCTTAAGGATTACTTAGAGTTGTATTTGAAATCTGATGTTCTATTATTGGTTGATATATACAAAAATTTAAGAAAATTATGTATGAGCAATGCTCACAAAAAAACAGAATTTTAACCAAAAAATACAACACTTTAGCCAAAAAATGCCTACACAAAACTTTTGGTTGAGAAATGCACCTCTAAAAATTACAAATTTAAATTTTACACGAAAACGAACAATTTGAGACCATGAGACCCTGAGAACTCGCACTTTCACAAATAAGCCGATCCCTAATGGATATGCAGCTATTGCTAAGCAATTATCAGATCTATTAAGGAAATATGCTACGTTCGGATTCACAGAACGCGTTTAAAGAACCAAAATAAGCTTCAGCAGAAGGCGTTTGAAGAACCAAAATAAGCTTGAGTTAGTGAGCCAGTAATATAGCTGTTTAACCCGAAGTTGCGAACAGAGATTCACACAGATGCATCGAAGCACGGGTATGGAGCAGTATTATTACAAAAAGAACCAGGGATAATATGTTTCACCTTGTACAATTTACGAGTCGGAAAACTAGGCCATGTGAGGAGAATTTCAGTTCGAATCGGGGGGAGTGCACGGTTGTTACCCTTAAGTTCTTTTTAACAGAAACTTAACATACATTAATTATAATAAAAATTTAGATAAGATTAAGTTTTCTAAATGGGTAATAGTGCGCCAGTCCAATAAAAAAAAATAAATAATTTCAAAAATATATATAAATACTAGCTTAACCGGTGGACCTCGACCCACCTGCCGTGATTCAATTCATTTTGTATAAACAAAAATAATTTTTTTCTCTGTGTAGCATGAAAACAACTTTTTTGCAAGTGTGTAAAGATGTGGTATATCAGTGAGAGGCGTGGATCGCTATGAACGAAAAGGGAATGTAAAAATTGTTATTATCAAAAAAATTTCATAAAAAAAACTTGACGAAATAAAAAAATTGTAGGGGTGGACAACCCTTATCGGTTAGGTGAACGAAAAATATATGTAAGCTGATTGCCAGGCCTACAGAATATACTCTCCCAATTACATCAAAATCGGTCAAGTAGTTTTGGAGGAGTTCGGTTACTGACAGTGTGACAGCAGAAGGGTGGACAACCCTTATCGGTTAGGGGGTACGAAAAATATATGTTAGCCGATTTCCAGGCCTACAGAATATACTCTCCAAATTTCATCAAAATCGGTCAAGTAGTTTCGAAAGAGTTCGGTTACTAACAGTGTGACAGCAGAAGGGTGGACAACCCTTTTCGGTTAGGGGGTACGAAAAATAGATGTTAGCCGATTGCCAGGCCTACAGAATATACTCTCCAAATTTCATCAAAATTGGTCAAGTAGTTTCGGAGAAGCTCGGTTACTAACAGTGTGACAGCAGAATTTTATATATAAGATATTCTACAGTAAAAACACAAAATCATCGGAAATGAACGGAATTTAGGGAATAAAAAGTTAGTTGGTAAGGTTATTTGATTTCATTTCCTACAAATGTATGCAATTTTGTATAATCAAAAGACCAGCTTAGCAACAAAGTACTCGCGGATATCATAGCTAACCACAAAATTACTAAATGATTAAGTGAGCGAGCAACTTTTGCCTTAAAAAATAGATGACCTCAATTTTACAATTCAAAATCAAATTTATTTTTTTTGTTCTCATTCTGTATGTACGTATGTTTTCTTCATTATTATTCAAAATAAAAAACGTTTTTGTTTCTATCTAAAAAGTAACACTACATTCATTGACTGTTAGGCGGTACGAAATTCACTGGGTAGCTAGTTGTAAAGACACTGGTGAGACTTAGATATATACCCCAGCCTGAGAAATCATTCTTACTGTTGAAGCACGACAGCATTAAAAATAAAGATAAATGTAGCTAAGCTAGAGATTAAGAGAACACAAGAAGTGTCGCTAAGCTTAAGCTACTCTCTTGGTTTGACGATCGGCAAATGCCGACGGCGAATTCGGGGAGTGTGGTCGGATTGTGGCCCACTCTCCGCAATTAATAGTCATTCATTGTAAAGGAATCAAAGAAGCCAGCAGCAGCAATAAATTGTCAATCTTTTTGAATTATTAATCTGAGCCACCGCGTCCTTTTTAATTTTTGTAGTTTTTTATTCTCTAAAAAAGCTTAGAGATTTTTCATTGGCGCCCGAGCAGGGACTTCGGTGATTAACAATAGTGATTAACAATTTAATTAGTTTTCGGTGACAATTTATTTTGTGCTGTTTGTGGCAATTGCTTCGCGCGTTTCGTGTGTGTAAAATAAAATAAAGACAATCGTCGAACCAGTGTCCAAGTGCTTGTGGGCGTCGCCAACAATTGAAGCTCATCAACTGGACCAACAGCTGCCAAGCCGCCACATCGTCGCCGTTGGACATATGGATAATAATCGTCGTTAAATGTCTATTGATTCGCTAGACAGTCTCCAGGTATTCAGTGTCAAAAATTGAGCGTACACGTAAATAGTGTTTTGTGTACTGTCGCTTTGGTCGACATTAAATTATTTAAGAAATTAAATAGCTCAATTTCTGACACTCATTTTGTCGCACAAATATATAGAATCATATGTATGTAAACCTAAGTAAATAAATTACCGCCAAATATTGAGCAGAACAAAACTGTTAGGAGGTACATATATGTACATATGTATAGACACACACATATAAAAGCGAATATACATACATACATACATATGAAGTTTAGTTTATACTAACAATTTGTTATTCGCATTATAACAAATAATAATAATAAACAAAAACGGCAATATTTATCTTATATTGAATAATAAAATTGGTGGTTTACATATTAATTATTTTCATAACTAAGTGTGTGTGTAAGGGCAAATTATTTCCTTCCGATCTTCGGTTAGCATACATATATACATATTGACCGCTAACTTGGAACATCTGTGAATACATTGGCGTTTGCATATACACACATACGTTTGTCGTTGCTTTCGTTCACCTCGAACCTTCCTCTGGGCTTACATATTTTCGTATTTTCGACTTTACTTGCATTTGGCGCTGCTTGCATTTCGTCACCCCGCACCCCGCATATTCTATTGCTGTCTACAAACGTAGCACAGAAACCGTTTGGTTTAATTCTCATTTTCCCTTGCTTCTTCTTTCGTTTGTTTGATATACTTATACTTCGAGTGCGTGTGCATATATTCTCTCGTTACTTTGCATACCCCGCACCCCGCATTTTACATTGCTGCCTACAAACGTAGTTACAGCAAAAATTTAGCCTGCCTTACTTTCGATAGCTCATTTTCGTTTGTTTGCTCACACAACGCATAGGTTGCGCGAGTGTGTGTGTATAGGCAAGCGAGATTTACATAGTCAGCATCGTTGCAATGGTAGCTCACAAAGTTTGTGACATTTAGTTTTTGTTGATTTTTATTTATTTTATCAGCCAACATGTCTGAGACCGAGAAGGCAAGTGAAAAGCCACAAATCAGCAAGACAAGTTCAAAATTAACACTGTGCTTGCAAAGATTTGACAAAGTTAGGGCTGATATAGCTCGTATGCAAACAGCAATCAAAGCAAAGACCATATCATTTGATAAAACAGAGTTAGCGTGCCGATTAGAGCTGCTAGAAGGTAATATACAATAGGCAATGGATTTACAGGCTGATCTCGATAATTTAAGCCCGCCTAATGATTCTAGAGGGCCATTAGAAGACTTGTGTGTCGTCACAAGGGCCTTGTACATTAATGCATCCAAGCCGACTTCAGGGCCAAAAACTGAGAATGATTGCTCCCTAGTTTCGAGCCAGCGATCTCAGTTGCCGAAAATGCTTTTGCCAAAATTTAGTGGCAAACATTCGGAATAAAAAAATTTTGTGTGCCTCTTTGAATGTTTTGTCGATGATGACAATTCTTTGTCAAACGTCGAAAAGTTCAATCACTTAGTCTCGTGTTTGTCAGATGAAGCATTGGGGGTAGCTAGGCCGTACCAACTAACGGATTCTAACTATCCATAGGCCCTCGCTAGTCTTAAAGCAGTATATGACAACAAATGTCTTATATTCTTTGATACAGTTTCGCAATTGTTTGACATACCTAGCATGACAAAACCATTTGCGTCGAGTTTACGATCGATCATAGATACGCTGTCTGCTATTTATGCTTCGCTATCGTCGTAAGGTAACGACAAAAGACATTGCTAGTGCAATGATAATTCATATGGGCATGGCAAAGGTGGACCATGTTACAAAATCTTGTTTTTGAAGAGCAGCTTGACTATGATACGCTGCCATCTTGGGAAGATTGTGCTAGACAATTGAATAAGAGATATCAGTATCTGTCAGCAGAAGAGTCAACACGGGACAAAGAAGCCCCATCAGTTTAAATCGTCCTTTGCTTGTGCTGATGGAGGGCGTTCATCATCATCTGTGTGCGTCTTCTGCAAGTCAGAAACGCACAATCTTTTTGTGTCCATCGTTTGCTGCTATATCAGTTATGCAACGTTTTGAATTCGTCAAAACACAAAAGTTGTGCATAAATTGTTTGATTGTGGGTCATATGGTGTCAAAATGTAAGGCATCAAAATGTCGAATTTGTTCGAAGCCTCACCTTTCGCTGCTTCACAGGTATACTACTCCTGCTCAAGGTGAGGTATCCACTCTTCAAGTGACTATGCAAGATTCGTATTTAGGGCATGTAGCAAACAATGAACAAATTGTTCTCGCCACAGCTGTCGTTAATGTAAAAGACAGATTTGGTCAGTTGCATCCTGCACGGGCCTTACTTGATAGTGGCTCCCAAATCAGATTTGATGTCTGAGAGCATGGCCCAGATGTTACGGCTCAAGCGGGAGCCAACATCATTAGCTATTTCGATGGTTGGTGGTGCAACAATAGATACCAAAAATAAGATATGTGCTTCTATTCAGTCGCGCATAAACCCTCACTATTTTTCGGCTGAATGTTGGGTATTGAAATCCATTTCAACAACACAGCCTGGACATTCCATGGGTATTTCAAATTGGAAAATACCCAAAAATGTAAAACTGGCAGACCCAGAATTCAATAGACCTGCTAAGGTGGACATTCTTTTGGGAGCAGAATTGTTCTACGAATTATTGTGCTTTGGGCAAATAAAATTGGGTTCTGAACTTCCTATAATGCAAAAAACCCTGCTAGGATGGATAGTAGCAGGCAAATGTACTGGACAAGTGCCTAGGCATCAGTTCAGTGGGTGTTTAATGGCCCAAACTAATTGTTTTCTCGATTCGTTAGTTAACCGTTTCTGGGAATTGGATCAATCTCCATTCGAATCGAAGGCTGTTCGCCAAACAGCTGAACAACAGGCTTGTGATCTTTTCTTCGAGAAAACTGTAAAGCAGTTATTTTCTGGTCGTTTCCAAGTGGATCTCCCTTTCAAGACCGATCCAAAAGTTCTTGGCCTGTCTTTCAAACTGCTGAAAAGCGTTTTTGCAACTTGAGCGTAAAATATCAAAGGATGCAGTTCTTAAAACTATGTACCATGACTTCATGAAAGAGTATTTGGATTTGCAGCTTCTCGCTTATTTGACCCTCTTGGTTTGCTGTGTCCTATTGTTACCAAGGCCAAAATTTGTTGCAGGAGTTGTGCAGACTGAAAATAGACTGGGATGAAGCCATTCCAATGAGTCTTCACACTACATGGAATAAATTTACCATGACCTTGCGCGATTTACATAAAATTCGCATTCCCCGGTACGTATGCCCAAATACGTATCAAAAGGTTCAGATACATGGCTTTGCCGATGCATCCAGTCATGCATATGGTTGTTGCATATACGTTCGAACTTGCAACAACCGAGACGTTTGCATTACATTGCTCACTGCAAAGTCCAGGGTAGCTCCACTAAACGTGAAAACAATACCCCGACTAGAGCTATGTGCAGCGCTCTTGCTGGCCAAGCTCTGGCAACAAATTGCGACAACCTTATCAAAATTAAATATATAAAGTTTGAATTTCTGGTCGGATTCACAGATTGTGCTGTATTGGTTACAACGTGATTCTGGCACATTGGGCACATTTGTAGCAAATAGAGTTGCAGAAATTCAGGAATTGTCGAAAGGTATTGTGTGGCGTGACGTTCCAACAGATGCTAATCCGGCGGACTTAGTATCGAGAGGAACCGACATAAATGAGATTGTTAGCTCATTATGGTTCGAAGGGCCAAGTTTTTTGAAACTGGAGGAAGACCAATGGCCTCAGCTTCACTTGGTTGAAATAGCGTCGGAAATCAAATCGTCCGAAGACAAAAAAAGTGCTGTCATATGTAATTTGGCAGAAGTTGAGCCAAATTGTTTTGTTGAGCTAATCAATCGTCACTCCAACTTTCCAAAATTGATTCGCATAATGGCTTCTGTGCTTCGATTCTGTTACAAAGGGCTCAAATCAGATTCACTCGGGAGGACGGCAAGGTTCGGGTAGCCGAAATAAAAACACCGGCAGGCGCAATTAAGCGACCGATTCAGAAGCTGGGCCGACTCCCGATGTGTTAAAGACCGGAGCTCTTTAACGGGGCCGGAATGTTGTTGGTAGGATGATAGTATCCTACAGAGAATCAGAACACAAGGAACAGAGTTAAACCTTGTTTTCTTCCATTTAAAAAATAAAGGAAAATGTTGAGGCCCATTTTTGACTTAACTTGAAATTAATTACAAATTATTACGCATGACTGCTGGCTCGAGGTCAACGGTGGTAAAATTCAAAATAAAAACAATTGTTTTACTATTGTTGGTTTCGGATATATTTTGGTAACTCGTGGGTAACCGTTTTCCGGGGCTAAAAAACATAATAGTAACAACATAAAAATTATAAACAATATTTATATAAAACTAAGAACAACACTGAACTATATAACATTACATACATTTTTTTGTGCGTCTGTAAAAGTCTATATATGTGAGCGCAATTTTCTGTGTCCGTTTTATAGTTTAATTTCTCTTGTGTTGGTCTGTTTAATATCTGTAACATTTCGATTGTGTAACGTTAAGCATAGTGTTGTTCATTTTGTAGTATTGTTGTTGCGTCAAAATTCGGAGAATGATGTTTGCTTGCACAGTGGGTCATAAGAGCAGGTGTATAACATACGTAGGAACGACAAAACTAAAATTGAAAACAAGATTATTACAACACAAATCTGATTTTAAATTACGACATCAATGTACAATACAAAAACTGCTCATATAACCCACTGTGCAAACAAACATCACTCACCGAATTTTGACGCAACAAAAATACTACAACAGGAACTAGAGAGATTAACCTATAAAACGGACACAGACAATTTAGCTCACAAAGACATTTACTTCCCAAGTCAGTTGGGAACTCGGCGCCCGCAAGAGCAGACTCGAAAAAGAAATGTATGTAATTTTATGACGTTCAGTGTAGTTTTAAGTTTTATATATATATTGTTAATAATTTCTATGTTGTTACTATTGTATTTTTAGCCTTGAAGACGGTTACCGACGAGTAACGGAAATATATGGGAAACACAAATAAATAAACAATTGTTTTTATTTTGAATTTTAACACGGTTGACCTCAACCCAGCAATCATGCGTATGAACAGCAAAGGACGCCAAAACCGTATAATTACAAATTAGGATATAAACTAAAAAGTAATATTATAATGAGACACGCTTCCTGTACCGTCGAGGCCGGTATAGGAAACATAGGTATATCTTAGGATTCGTAGGCTAGGGAACACGCATGTTTTCGACTGCACATACTGACGTTTACGCGAACTTAGCTCTTTTGTTTACTTTTCGCTGAGAGAGAGACGACATCGCTCCGGCGAAGTTCTATAAGACTTGGTGTCGGTTAACGAGGAAGCTATTCGAGATCGGGCAGCCATTCAGGCAACATTGAAAACAAGTCGCGGAAAACAAATAAAACTGAGAATATAATAAATATCTTCATTATAATCATTCATTCATAATCATATTTCGACTGCATGGTAATTCTGTCGCCTGGATTGGAACTTTAATCTGCCAGTGCATTTAAACAGCGTTCATATGCAATTTAAACCTTTTTACATAAGTGTCGAACTTCTTCGAATCTAACCTTAAGAGTATACAACGAGACATCAGAGGATGTGGTTATATTGGATTCGAATTAACTTAGCTTTCAGGGACAATAATGAATTCGCACAACGCCATTTTCTGGAGCAATGAATTTTCTTTCGCTGCAGACAAAATATATTCGTTCTCGGCTATATATTTCCTTAACTTCATAGTATCGCAGCTTTTTGCAATAATATTTGGTCCGTCGGTGTTTATTGATGCCTTCTTCACATCATATCGCCCGTTCCTCTTAACTTCTATTTATAAGGTTGCCCTTCCCCTTTTTTGTCTTTTGAATTTCGCGGCTATGTACAAAGCGCTACAGAGCTCGTATCTGGCAACACTATACATAATGTCGATGTCACGAGATGACACATGCCGGTCTAGCTCGATGTATTCCATATATTTGAGATATTTGACAACCCTATATATGGACCCAGATATTCGCTAGCTAGCTTTCGACCTGCAATAAATTGAGTTCGCTTTATAGCGACCAAGTCGCCCAAATTGTAGATCTGCTCCGTACGACGTTTTTTATCGTAGTGTATCTTGTAATTCTTCTGTGCCTTTTCAATGTTATGTTTTGCTTCTATACGCAGCAGCTGTCGCTCCTCGTTGAACTTCTCGAACAATTCCTGCTGCAGCATGTCTAACAAACGATCGTCCACGTTGCTATACATTTTGTACCAAACATGACAGCGTTTTCGAATGTACGTGCGAGTTAATTACCATCTGTACACGTGGCACATACTTATACCACTTAGCAGGTTCGTCTGAAGACAGCATCGCAAGAATGTCAATTATGCAGCGATTGACCCTCTCGACTTGACCGTTGCCTCTTGCAACTTCGGTTGTTGTGCAAACCTGCTCCACCATGTTGACCTCCAGAAACTCTTTGTAAGCTTTTTGATGTAAACGCCGATTCTCTATCGCTTACTATACGGGTAGGAAATCCGAACACGCTTGTCCATTCGTTTAGCTTCTTCAGAACTTTCTCCTGTCTTGTCGACTTCACAGGATACAGCCACACGAATTTTGGGAATCCATCTACCACTGCTAAGATGTACTTTTACATCTTAGAAGTCATATACATCAGTCCATGCAACGTTTGGAGGGGAACATGTAAACGTCCTGCTTGTTTGATCAATTTCTTACTGTGTATTTTACAAACAACACAATTAGAAATATACTTTAATACTTTACCCTCTAAATGCGAGATAAAGTTTTGCTGCTTTATACTATGCATTGTTTTACATGCAGCGAAGTTACCCGAGTCATGATCATTTTTAATGACGTCACGTTGTCTTGGGGACAACTGGAAGTTCGAAACCATCAACTTCTTTGAAGAATAGTCCACCCTTCATATTAAAATTCTCATATGGTCCATTTTGCAGCAACTGTAATACGACTTTCACGTTATCGTCTTCGTGTTGCGCTTTTTGAAATCGATCTGACAACTCAGTTGTGATCATAAAAAACATCCTGTGGGTAACGACTAAGATGATCGACGTGCTTCTTCCTTGCTCCTGCACGATGTTCCATATCTGGTGCGAAGCTTTTTATATAGAGTACCAATTCCACATCACGGGGTTTTTCGTCTTTACTTGTCGTCTGCTGCGCAATTCGTTACCAACTTGAATCCAGTTCCCAATA
This sequence comes from Zaprionus africanus, assembly GCA_018151435.1. Classification (NCBI taxonomy): domain Eukaryota; kingdom Metazoa; phylum Arthropoda; class Insecta; order Diptera; family Drosophilidae; genus Zaprionus; species Zaprionus africanus. The sequence continues at coordinate 48,064 of JAECXB010000763.1, forward strand.
AAAAATGACGGAATTTCTTAAGAGCAAGAAATGCAGCTTTGATCTCCAAGATATAACTGTGTTTTTTGGCCTCGGCTTCACTCGTTTTCTTGGTACAGAAATATATGGGATGCAAATGTCCCTCAAGAACTGCAGCAGCACAGCTCCAAGCCCGTCCTTGGAAGCGTCGGTATGTAGCTCCCTAGGGTATATGTGCAATACTGGCTCACTTGTTAGCAGATCCTTTAATTTTTCAGCTTCCCCAATTGTATAAACAGCGTCCTTCCATAAAAAATTCGTTAACGGGCGCGCTATCTCTGCATAACGCAGAATAAATTTTTGAAAAAATCCAGTCAAACCCAGAAACGATTGAAAACGTTTTATGTTCTTAGGATAACCAAATCGTCTTACAGCTGATGTTTTGTCTGGTCCAGGCCAAACCCGTCCGTTTGGCACCGTATGACCAAGAAAGTTTATACTCTGTTGTAGGAAACTGAATTTTTTCCATTTTATCCTCAAACCATATCTGGCTGCTGTTTCCAAAACTTGTCTGCTCTTCTGCATGCATACGTCTGCAGAAACTGCGAAAACAATGTCGCCCATATAAAACTGCATTACTTCTTCGTTAATAAGTTTTTGAAATACCAGACGAGTGGGTGCTCGAAACGGTACTATGTTACCATCTGGAACAATGTTCAGCATAATCGGACATTGCGCGTGATCCTCTTCTTGCAACTGAAATGCAGCTTCGATAATATCCTTCACGTCCTTCTCGTGTTTTGTTGGCGCTGTAATGTTGTTATATTCTTCAAAAACGCTGTAAACTTCCATTGCATACTCATATTTGGACTTTGCTCGTACAGTACTTGTTGAAATTTAAACACGTTCTCTATAAAGTCGTAACCAAGAATTACATTGCAGTCTATCTTGCACTTTGACACAACTAAGAATTTGTGCTTTGTACGCAGGCTGTCGACTGCCACTTCGGCGTTGAAATATCAAATTGGTTTTGTGCTGGCATTACCCAGACAACGTAGCATTGATGCGGTTTTAAAAATGTCCTCATCCAACTTATCTGCGATGAACTGCTTAACGATGGTAACATCGGAGCCGTTATCTACTAAACACTCCACCTGTCAACCATTTAAGAGAACTGTGTAAAGTCGAGTACTATTTGAAATAAATCGAACTCGATCAACGTTTGATGGACAACTGCATGAAATATGTCAATTTGTGGCTGATGTGCATTCCTTCCTTTTATGTTCTGACGAACTGCAATTAAACCAGTATTCTTTCTTATTCAATTTTTTTTCGTCTACTTTGTTTTGATTCCCCTGATTCTTCTTCTCGTTCTTTCGGATAGTTATCGTTTCTGTGAACTAGTTCATATGTTTCGTATTCCTCTTTAAGCTGTTTATACTGGGACGCCGCATGAAGCGGCTCACATATTTATTACTTTAATTTTTTAAATATATATAAGATTTCTTTAAGTCGTATATACCCCACAGTATTCTTATTAAAACATAAGCATAGGCGTAAGCACGGGCAAAAACCACAGGCAGAAGCACAGGCAGCAAATCACAGGCAGCGAGGCAGACAAGGGCGTATGCAAAGGCAACGAAAAGCGCACGCAACACACGCAAACCCTCCAGCTTTCGGCGCTCAGCATAACACGCAAAATAGCACGCACACAAATAGCGGTGCCTCGGTACCCAGAGCTTGGGCATAACTCGAGCCAAATAGCACGCGCACAAGTAACGGTGCCTGGGTATCCAGAGCTCGTGAGAGAACGCTAGTTGGAAAGTGGGTGCGTGAGCGTGTGCTCTAACAGGTTGCGGTAATGGAATACACCACAAAGCGACTTGTGGTGACTTGCGGTCACGAGCGTTCTACACGGCCAACGGCCGATCGTGAATAGTGCCGTGAGTGAAACGCTAGTTGGCAAGCGAGTGCGTGAGCGTGTGCCCTAACGAGTTGCGGTGGTGGAATACACCATAAAGCGACTTGTGGGAGCATAGGCACAAGTACCTGCGGTCACGGGCGTTCTGCGCGGCCAACGATCGACCGTGAGAGGCGTCGTGAGGAGACGATAGCTGGCGAGCAGGGTGCGTGAGCGTGCACTCTATCAAGTTGCGGTGTGGTGGAATACACCACGGAGCGACTTGTGGGAGTGCTAGCGATTGCGCCTGCGGCCGCGGACGTTCCTTGCGATAAGCTGCCGGCCAGGCACGTGTGCCCCAAGAAAACCACGGGGTGGTGGGACCCAGCGAGCATGTGTTCATGACGTGGACCACGTTTATCTCCTTTACCCCGTACATATCTCAGTAGGGCATGACCTTCTACTTAGTAGCCCCTCTTACTAAAGTCTTAGTAGTCTTAGTTTTTATAAATTTTCTGTAAAGACCCTGGCCCAGCCTGAGAAAACGTCCTTACAGATGGCGCCCGAGCAGCACTTACTACTAAGGCTAGATATTAAGTTGGAGGAATTTTAGTAGATTAAAGACCCACAATAACAATTTTACAGGGTATAGTCGAGAAGTACAAGACTCACAAGACAAGCTAGTTCCCCAGTAGCAAAGAATATAAATATATATCAACACAGGCATGAAAAGTATCAAATATATATATCCTATAAATATATATCAACGCAGGCATAAAAAAATAAACGTAGATTCTGTTAGCTATCGGACAGAACATAATTCATGGGAAAATTTGTCCATATGACTACGACTACTGCGCATACTGACGTATGCGTGAACTTTGACCTTTCTGGTCTCTTTTATATTGCTTAACCTTGTCCTGGCGTCGACATAGCCGACGCACCAATGTCCTATAAGACTCGGTGTCGCATACCAATGGAGTCAGTTGAGATCGGGCAGGCAAAGAGTGAACATCATTACACTCCTCGAATACAACAAGAACCACGTGTCAAGAAATCTCGCCGGAGATTTAAAACGTTTTTTACCAGTTCACGTGTCAAGAATTCTCGCCGAAGATTTAGTGTATTTATTGTAAATCAACCAGTGCTAACTACAGTCAATAAAAATTTCACCGTCGCTGCGTCTACTCGCTTTAATCAGCGAATTTAACCGCGCATCGCTATTTTTTCAAAACATGGGAACACTGTGGATCGTTTTCCGTCGCAAGAGCAAACTGCAGCTCTTCCTGAAGGAGTTCGGACTGGACACCAACGGCACAGTGGAGGAAATGCGGAGTCGCCTGGTAGCATTCGCCAGCCAAGGGGACTTGCAACGGCTGCTGGAACTTGAGACAAGTCTAGGCAACGCGGTCATGCCGGACCCCAAACAACCCGGGACACGCTCACGTGACGCACAAATGGATAGCCCCATATGAGCTGGCCGACCGTGTCCGGAAATGGGGCATAGCCTTTAATGGCGACGCGACCGATCCTTGGGGATTCATCGAGCAGCTGGAGGAGAAAGCGGCGTTGTACAGCACCGATGTGCAACAACTACCACAAGCAGTTGCAAATGTGCTGAATGGCCAGGCCGAGGATTGGTTTAGAGTCAACGCTCTCTACCAAGTCACTTGGGAATAGTTCAAGAAGGAGTAGATTTCCTTCATGGATTAATTTCTCCCCCGCGATATTTTCAACGACTCGTGGACGACATCAGGAGCCGAACCCAACGCCAAGGCGAACGCTACCGGAATAACGCACTGGCGCTGCGACTGATATTGCGGCGCGCAAAATACACAAAGGAACAGGAGCTGAACAGGATCTACGACAACATGATGCCGGAGTACCAGCTGTTCACCCGTCGACACGAGTTTGGAACGCTGGCCCATCTGCAAAAACTAAGGCCAAATGCAGCTTCTTCAAGAGGAGTGTTATCTACTTCGGGCATCAGGTCAGTGAAGGTGGAATACACACCGATCCTGGAAAGATCGCCACGATCAAGGAGCTCCAGCCACAAACAACCATTCGAGAACTACGGAGATGTCTAGGTATCGGGTCCTGGTACCGGCGTTTTGTGCCAAACTTCGCCATCCTGGTGCAACCCATGTCAACGTTGTTGAAGAAGGGCCGCAAATGGGTGAGTAGCGAGGACCAGCAGCGAGCGTTCGAGGCATTGAAGACGAGTCTCACACAAGCGCCAGTCTTAGCCTGTCCAGATTTTGTCGAGCGCTTCACACTACAGACGGATGCGAGCGACATTGGACTAGGAGCCGTGCTCACACAACAGATCCAGGGAACCGCGCCTCTCAGTAGCCGAAAGCCGCTATTCGACTACGAAGAAGGAGTGCCTGGCCATTGTGTGGGCGATAAGGAAGCTGAGATGCTAAATTAAGGGCTACGAATTCGACGTAGCATTGAAGTGGCTAAATAGCATCGAGAACCCGACGGGAAGGATTGCGCGCTGGGCGTTAGAGCTCATACAGTTCCGCTTCAACGTTCACTACCGCCGCGAAGACCAAAACATAGTGGCCGACGCATTGTCCAGACAGTCCTTGGAGACCTTACAACAAGTCCCCCAGGAGAGCCCACCCTGTGCGTGGACACCTCGGCTGCTGGACCTTATCAAGAGGGAACCCGGATATGCCAGGAATATCTGCGAGAGAACGACCAACTGTACCGACGAGGAGGGTTCAGACCAGACGACGACGACTTCACACCTTGGAAATTGTGCGTCCCAAAACCACAACACCAACGTGTGCTCGACGAATGTCACGACCAGCCCACAGCTGGACACCAGGGAGTGCGGAAAACTCTCTATCGGATTCCTCAGCGGTATTTCTGGCCAGGTCTCTTCCGGAACGTACATCGTTACGTGCGGAAGTGCGAGACCTGCCAGAAATTTAATGTCAGCCAACTCAAGCCACCAGGACAGATGCACACGAGACAAGTACACGCCCCATTCGACATCCTCTGTGCGGACTTCGTTGGACCACTCCCGCGCTCCATCCACGGGAATACCATGTTACTGGTATTCTTCGACGCTTTTTCAAAGTGCGTAGAGCTGGTGCCTTTGCGTAAAGCAACGGCCGGACACCTGATGCGCTCGTTCCGCGAACGAATCTTGCCCAGGTTTGGAGTACCGAAGATGCTAGTCTGCGACAATGGAACACAGTTCACAAGTCGGGCTTTCGCGACATTCTGTGGACAACACACCGCGCCGTACACACCGCAGCAGAACCCCACGGAGAGGATAAACCGGACTGTGAAGACAATGGTGGCACAGTATCTGGACGACCAGCAGCGGACATGGAACGAGCGCCTCCCAGAGATCAGCCTGGCGATCAATACGAGCGCATCGGACACCACCGGATTTAGCCCAGCGTATCTGATACAAAGACACGAGCCTCGTTTGCCGGCAGCCTTGTATGAAGAGGTGACCCCGATCATTCGAGTAGAATCAAGAACGGCAGAGGAGAAGGAACGACACCTGCAGGAGATATTCAAGACCGTCGCTGAGAATTCGCAGCAAACCAGCGCGGATCAAGGAAAGCATTTTAACTTACGCCGCCATCGGCGACCTTGTACTCCTGAAGCAGCACCACTTGTCGAAAGCAACCGATGGGTTTACCGCCAAAATGGCATCTCGCTTCGACGGCCCCTACCGGGTCATAAGTGACACTGCGCCCACGATCCTTTGGCTCCAAGACGTTGGGAAGAAGAAGCGGCGTAGCGCAGGATTGGCCTATTCGAAGGGGACGCCACCAACAAAAATCATCAGGTATCGGGGGCGACAGACTCCCCTAACTAAGTTTATTATTATATCACTATATTATTATAACATTTGTATTTACCATAAAACATTAGCCAGGCAAAGTTTCAAGTCTCGCACCATATTAGGGCCCGATAGAAAAAAATAGTATTACTTAAACAACTTCTTTAGAGATATAACCCGATAGGAAATCAGCATTACTTAAGTAGCTCTTTAAAATTATAGCACCGAGTCGGATCACGACTGGCAACTGCCTGACCAGCGGTCGGCGGAGGACGATATGCTCGAGCTTATGATCGAAGAGTGGGCCTTCGATGACCTACCCGCGTTAACGCAGAACAAGGAGGTCTTAGCCGCTCAGCCCGAGATGGCGACCCCGGAACAAGAGGAATGGACCATCGAAGAGTTTGTCTCGACGCACCGCTTTCCGGACCATTGCCTCTCGGGTGCTCCAGCGGGCCCAGCCATCGTCTAGGACCCAGAGGCGACAGGCCATTACAGCCCCATAAGCGACAGCCCGACACCCCTGGCGCCCTCACCACCTTCCACGGGCCGACACAGCCCAGTCCGAAAGGGCCACCAGATGCTGCCTTCCATGCCCTTGCTCAACCAGGAGCAGTCGCCGACCGCAGGCCACTCCAGGACGACCGCAGCCGAAGAAGTGGGCCCCAGCGCCTAGCGAGTGGAGGAGTCAACAACGAGATAACTAATAAAACAAGAATATATATACTTTGTGGGGTCTCCCACGCCTCCTTCTGCCTGTTACATACATTTGCACAAAGTTAGTATACCCTTTTTTGACCATTTTCAATGGTCGAAGGGTATAAAAAAACCCAGGGGGACCATGAAGGAACGCTCCGGTTCCTTTATTTAATATTATAGTTGTTAAAACCTTTTTGTTACCCAAACCCAGAAGTACAGGCAGAAAATCATAGGCAGCGAGACAGACAGGGGCATAGGCAAAGGCAACGAAAAGGGCACGCAACACATGCAAACCCTACAGCATTCGGCGCTCAGCATAACACGCAAAATATCACGCACAAAAGTAACGGTGCCTCGGTACCCAGAGCTTGTGCATAATTCGAGCCAAACAGCACGCGCACAAGTAACGGTGCCTGGGAACCCAGAGCTCGCGCATAGACTGCAGCTGCACGACACATTCAACGGGATCGCGACAATTTTGAAGCGACGGCGCCAGCCTGGAAGCGGCAATAGGCAAGCAGCAGAGCTGAGCAGCGAAGTGCGAGCAGACCGACGGCAGCAAGGCACGATCGGCCGAAGGCAGCGGCGCTCTGGAAGCAGCGGCGACAAAATGTAGGCGACAAAATGTAGGCAGCGAGACGCGGTACAGATTTAAAGAAAAATGAAACCAAACCCGCAGTGATTATTAAAAACCCAGGGATTTAATTGTTCCGTGTGTCGTGTACGTGTGTGCCCGTGTGTGTATTCCCAAAGTCGTGTTTTCTGGTATGCCGGTGCTCCGCTGGTTAGTGAGCGACTCTGAGCATACACACTCACAGTCCGTGTCGTGAGGGAACGCTAGTTGGCAAGTGGGTGCGTGAGCGTGTGCTCTAACAGGTTGCGGTGGTGGAATACACCATCGAGCGACTTTTGGGAGCATAGGCGCAAGTACCTGCGGTCACGGGCGTTCTGGGCGGCCGGCAATCGACCGTCAGAGACGTCGTGAGGGGACGATAGCTGACGGTGTGGTGGAATACGCCACTTAGCGACTTTTGGGAGTGCTAGAGAAAGCGCCTGCAGCCGCGAACGTTCCTTCTGATAAGCCGCCGGCCAGGGACGCGTGACACGCGATACACACACATGTGCCCCAAAAAACCACGCGGTGGTGGGACCCACTCACACGTGGCCAGCGAGCATGTGATCATGTTGTGCTGTACATATCTTAGCTTACCTTATCTTATAAATTTTCTGTAAAGACCCTGGCGAGACTGAGATAAGTACCCCAGCCTGAGAAAACGTCCTTTCAATACGCTTTGCACCGATAAATGGCGGTTTTGAATTCGCTTTTGATCTGCAATCCGTTGACAATGTGGCGAAATACTGCTGTCTCTTCTACAGTACCCATACTTGCAACTTTTTCATGTTTAACATCTACTCATGAAAAGATTCCGTTATTCTTTTATTCGATCTTTCAGCTGTTGATGAATTTCAGCACTGTTCCAATAACATCAAAATTCATCAATTAATTTATATTTCAACTCTTTACAATTGTTTAAAAATTCCGATTCTAAAAAGAGCTTTGCGGTGCCACACATTCTACCTCTAGATTGCACGTATTCCTGCTTTTCATTTAGCCCATAGTCTTCAGCATTGTGTTCAAAAATTTCGTACCACTTGACAACGGGTATTGAAATATTGAAACACCATCAAAATCGTTCACCACTCTTTAAAAATTGTTTGCTGTAATTTTTACTTTATTTTAGCGCTGTTCTTTAACCTCAACTTTAAGTGTCAAAAACTGCATAAGCTGCTGCATTTTGGCATTGAGGTCATAATTGTTCGCGGCCGTTAAGTCTCTTTTCCATTGAAAATGGTCAAAAAAGGGTATACTAACTTTGTGCAAATGTATGTAACAGGTAGAAGGAGGCGTGGGAAACCCCACAAAGTATATATATTCTTGCTCAGGATCACTAGCTAAGTCGATTAAGGCATGTCTGTCTATACTATAAACTTAGACTATACTTAGCTAATTATAATACCAACATACCTTGTTCGATTTGATTTTGTATACAGACCAGCAAGCTGTGACGTCATTGCAATGCTCATTTAGGAAAGAAAAGGAAAGAGTTTGCGTGCGCGTAGCGCCATCTGTTTTTCTTCTCTTCTTTTCTATGCACACGTATTTTTTTGCATTTAAACGCACACACACACATACATATATTTGTGCTTGACCAATGAAATGAAATGATACACAGACGCATATAAAGGCTTACGTTACGATATTTCTATTAAGTAGAAGTATTGTACAAGTATTGACTCTTTATGTTTCATAAAGGTTGACAGCTATCCCACTGTCGCGTGCCGCTCGACTGTTGCTCTGGTTTGTATTTGCGTATTTGAATATTCGACGTCCAGGAACGGTAAACCCGCAGTTTGACAGAAACTGTTCAGACAAAAAATTGCTTTGTCTTTTTCACAACTGCTCAACTCAATAATTATTGTTCGTTATTACACAAATGTTCAACTTTATCCACTTTAAAACGTTTTATATTAACCGAAATAAATCAAAATCCGGCATGAGCTCCCAAGTGTAAGGTTATTATTTAAAGTAAAAGAGTTTATTATAATGGTTCAATTAAATAGGTTAATGAATACAAAATGATGGAGTTATGACTTTCGCAACTTTTCGCAACTTAAAATTTGCAACTTTTTATACGCTAGACTTTCAACTTTATACGCGAGACGACCAACCTCGACTGTTTTTCGCTACTCTCTCGCTATTCTCTTGTGGTCACACTCTTCGGTTCGCAGGATGGCAACTATCCTCTTTCGGTGGGGTTGCCAACCTGCATCAGAGTAACCATCTTACATTTATATTAGGGAACATATATATTGTCATACTTTACATTTGCAGCTTTGGTGTCTCATCAATGTTCTTATATATGTGTTAGATTTATTTCTATATGAAATGTATATGTAAAGCACTTCCATGTTAGAGGAACATAAATGTGAGGTATTTCAGATAGGTTTATAGGAATGTAAAGCACTTGTGTGTAAGTTTATAGGTATATAAATATATTGTTAGTTGGTTTGTTGGTATGTGAAGCACTTGCATGTAAGTTTATAGGAATATTAATCAATAGTATTAGGATTTGTACATATCTGGATCTATCAGTGTGAAAACGGTGGAAAAGCGTCGCCGTCTAAAAGTACCAAAGAGTTCCCGGGAGAACGTGGGACGACAGATTCAAATTTGGGGAGTATTAGTAGTTGTTGTTGTTGCTGCTGCTGTTGTTACTCTTACTTCTGTTGTTGTCGTTTCAGCTGATGTTGCTGTTGAAGATGTTGTAGGTGTTGTATATTCAATGCTTGCTTAAGACTAGTGAGTATAATATCCAGAGACCTTAACTATGCTTAACTAGAAATAGTGGCAGTGAGAAAACCTTCATTAAGTGAAAACTCACGTTAAACGGGAAGCTTGTATTTGAAGCAAAAACTTTGGTTTAAACCATTGGTGTTATATTTGGTACAAACACTGAGATTATAGGGACGTCACTTCATTGTGTTTTGAGAATCAATTTATTTATATTTCAGCTGTCTTGTAAAGAATTGATTATTAGAAATTCCGTTTAAAAGCCAATCAAAGATCTGGATCTCAGCAACTATAAGAGCTAGAGCCTTAATATTTTGTGACAACATACGTGTATATTCAGGTGTCTCAATGATTTTTGGAAATTTGGACACGCCCCTTCTTGCCTCTGTAAATCAGTAAAAACAATTTAATATACACAATATACACCCAACAACAAAAGTTTTACATCTCACATGACAAATGCCTTATCACGTGTGTTTCATTTCAATCGGACTATAAATAAGTGAGATATGATCCGAATTAAACTTAATTTGAACGTATACTTATGCGTATATAAAAACATAATTTACGCAAGCATACCGATGTTCAAATCTAGTGTTGGACACACAGCTGTTAACAAAATTTTTTATTTGCATAGAATGGTAAAAGAATTACCAACTCAGAATGCAACTTTGCCGATCGGACAAAAAATGAGGCAGTGGCTTAGTGGTTAGACTGGCGGACGGCAATTCTTAGAGAATTCGTAAGTGCGTGCGTGAGTTCGAGTCTTAGTGGCGCACACTGGGACAGATTCCCTATTTTTTGGCATAAAGTCAAAAACTTTGTACTTTTTATTTTGACTTTAACTTTATATTAGGAAGAGCATACATTAGGGACAACAAAACGATATTTAAAAACATTTTAGTTACAACACTGCATTTTTTATGCAATATTAAATTCATATGTTTGATCAGCTGTTTGTTCAAGCAAAATTGGCGTGAAGCTTTAACTCAACTTTGTGATTCTGTTAAAAATACACCGCGTGTCCAAATCTTTTCAAATAAAATGGAACATAAAGGTAAAGGTATGATTAATATAGATACAACTTATTGATTTAGAATTATGTGTTCTATGTTGTGATTGTTGTTGTCTTTGTTTACGTCTTAGTTTAGGCAAAATCTAACCAAAGTGTTCGTATATTGTGGAGTGAGAAATAATTGGTGTTTACTCAAAACTGTAATTAAATTGATGTTAGTAACGCCGTTAACCTAAATTTGCCTATGCTCTTAATATCTTGATCGCAAGCTATGGATTTGACGGTACTACCGGGCAGAGTATGTACAAGCAGAGATTCCTAGAAGATGAATCCCATTTCAAAGACGACTCAATGTTCGTAACCAGCCTCATTCCATTTGTTTGATTAGATTAAACAAATTCACTTTTTGTATTTTCACTTTGAAAGTAGTTTGCAAATTATTTATTCGCGTGTGCGTACTTCAAAAGATTCTTTAAGACTAAAAACTTACAAGAAGATAAGAGATTTCTTAAACCTATGTAGAGAGGATCTCAGCGGGGAAAGCTCTCATTGAGTGAAAGCTCCGCTTAAGCGAGATGCTCGCAACTTTAGATTAACCCTTTATTGAAACGTTGGTATAAACATCCCGCCGCCCTTGCATTGTATGCAACTTCAAAATGTAATTTAGTGATATATAAAAGAAACTGTGCGTAGGGCCACAGGTCCGCCAGACTTGCTTGAGTGGAAGCCTTCTCGAACGATGACTGAATATACATCGGCTCCAAGGACGATGGATACGGTGAAAGGCTTGTCGAAGTTGCTGTCAGCCAGGATTAGGCCTTCAAAACGCTCCCTGACAGAGGGATTGATGTCAATTAATGGTGTACGGAATTGTAGTGGATGCTCGAGCTGTAGCCACACGTCCAACCAGAACCCATCGGAAGCCTGGGACGGGATGACTGCTGCACACGCTGCTTCCCGTCCAACATTGACGCTAGCCAAGCGCCTAGCAGACGCAAAGGATGCATCGATCCTGGATACCGAAGTGCATGCATCAATCAATGCACGTGTCTCGAAAACCTAGCTTCCATTATCGATCAAGATGGTTGCGGTGGGTAGTAGTTTGAGATTGCGGTGGTGCAGCAGCGTGGTCAGAGACGGCGATTGGGTTGCCGGCTGCACGCTAGGAGAGCGTCGAAGACGGTGTTCATGAAAATGAAGAAGAGTGTGATGGGCACAAATGCAGATGCGGCATTTGTCCTTGCTTCGGCACTTCCCCTGCGAATGCTCATGAGCTAAACAATTGGCACAATATTTATTTATTAGCACAGCTCTTAGTCGTTTTTCGGCATTAAGTCGCAAAAAACGTCTGCATCTTCGCAGCGGGTGAATACCGCGGCAGACTCGGCAACAGAAGGACTCAGTTCCTCGAGTACATCTGCGCTCTTCACGAATGCAAGTGCGAGGTGCCATCTTAGTCATGAATCAGTGATGTGCATGAGTGTGAACTGTATATGAGTGAATGGAATGAAAACAAAGCAAAGGGAAAAAAAAATAAATTAATTAATTTATAGTTTTGACATCCGCGCAAGTGAAAGATGAAGGAACCTCATCTTGGACTGGAAGAAGGCTAAGCTTTGTGATTGGATGCTTGATGATGCCTCTGGAGGTGAAGAGATCAACAACGCGAACTTGATCATCCAGGATAAGTTTGTAAAATGCGACCAAGACGCCTTTCGTTAATGGGAAGGTTGTCGTCCTTAATAATAACCAAATCATTCATTTCGAGGTTTTTCTTCGGGGATTGCCATTTGTTACGATTATGTAACTCCTTTCCAACGAATACAGAATTGTTGTTGGAGTGCTTTTAACCGTTGCCATCGATTAATGATTGAAGATGTTTTCTCTTTAATCTCAGGCTCTGCTATGGACAATAAAGGCCCTCCAATAAGAAAATGGCCAGGACTCAAGGCTAATGGATCAGTTGGATCCCCAGACATTGGCGAAATTGGCCGTGAATTGAGGCACGCTTCAATTTTGGAAAATAGTGTAGCAAACTCTTCGAAGGTATATTTTACAAAGGATGTAGATTTATAGAATAAAGTTTTAAAACTTTTTGACTCCTGCTTCCCAAGTCAGATTTTGATGGATGAAATTAGAAGTTTTACTATCTTTCGTAGCGAGAAGAAAATCATC
>JAECXB010000764.1:0-79709 GCA_018151435.1 Zaprionus africanus
TTTTGAAACGTAAAGAGTTATGGAGATCTGGCAACCCTTAAAATTTGCCAATCACAATTATTTAAGTTTTAATTTGCATAGATATTAATCTTTAATCGATATTCTTGTCAACATCGTTAATTCTCTCTTTTTCCATCGCTATCTGTCAAGCGCACCACACGTTCTGTCTTGTGACCTTTTAAAGCTTTTATTTTAATCTGAATAAATCTTAACTTTAAATAATCATCTACATTATTTAAATAAACAAACCGTCTAACAAAACCATTGTTCACCACAATTGGTGACCCCCGACTCTCAAATACGCACAACCTCCAAGTCACCAAAATTGGTGACCCTCGACACTCAAACACACACTCCAAGTCAATCAAATTCGCACATCAACATAATTTCATCATAATTTTCTGACGCAATCAGAATTTACACGTGTTTCATCATACTAAGCATACACAACATTCTTATTAGATGAAGAACGATAGTTTTGCTGACGCACAAAATGATTCAGAACCAACTGGATCAAATCTAAACAACAATCACTAGACAGATGCCGTTTCTACAACTTCACACAAATTGGAAAACTGGTTTCTATTGCAAGGCATCGGTTCTCGGAAAGAACATGAGAAGTACGCACAGTCATAGCGTACGCTGATCCTAAATATTTGGAGCAAGTCCACGATCTTGTCCAAAATGAACCGGAAATGAATCCATACACCACGCTTAAGAAGGATATACTAGACAAATTCGCAGAATCGGCAATGGTTCGCCTTGAAAAGCTCGCATCTGGCATACAACTCGGTGATGGACGCCCAAGTCATTTACTCAGTCAGCTACAACGGACTAATGCCACCAACGACGAATCAGTTGTCCGTCGCTACTGGATCAAGCGTCTTCCACCTCAAGCTCGTGCCGTCATTGTAGGAATGCTCGAAAGTGCCCCGGATACAACACTATCTCAACTTTCAACAGCCGCAGACGCTGTCATGGACTCACTCACTTAAACATCGAGTGACAACATTTTAGCTTTATCACGCAACAACACCAACAATCCAAATTCCACAGACGATCTTTACAGCAACCTAGAAAAACGTTTGGACGCTCAAGAAAAATTATTACAGCAAATCAACAGCAAGCTCGGACAAATTTTAAGCAACAACAATAATCGACGCTCTCGCAGCAATAGTCGATTCCCAAGCAATAGTCGCAGCAACACTCCACAGCCCAACAACAACAAAAATTGTTTGTATCACATCAAGGATGGCGACAAAGCACAAAAATGTCAGGAGCCCTGCTCATTCAACACCAATTCAAACAAGAGCAACAGTCGAGCGGCACGCGACAGTGGGGTACCCTTCGACCTTTTGAAAACGTACAGAGTCAATAATTGTACAATACTTCTACTTAATAGAAATATCGTAACGTAAGCCTTTATATGCGTCTGTGTATGAATACGTGTATATGTATGTAGCAGTTTATTAGTCAAGCGCAAATGTATGTATGTGTGTGTGGGTTTGAATGCAAAAAATGCGTGTGCATAAAAAAGAAAAGAAGAACAAAAGATGGCGCTACGCGCTCGCATTCTCTTTCCTTTTCTTTCCTACATGAGCAATGCAATGACGTCACAGCTTGCTGGTCTGTATACAAAATCAAAGCGAACAAGGTTTTTGTTAAATATCTTCTGTGTTTGTTGTTCGATCGGATTGAAATTTTGACATTATGTCGGTAGTATAATTAGCTAAGTATAGTCTTACTCAGAATGTTGTATCTTTTATATGTCGCTCGCAAATCAGCTTAAAAGATGAAATTATTCATTTGCGTGGGCGGGGGGTCGTGGCACCCAACATGTGAAATAAACTTCACCTGTCCCGGATCAACAGAAACCTTCATGCCAAATTTGGTGTGTCTAGCTTTAATAATAGCTGAGATCTGTGTGTTCATCTGGACATACAGACATCCAGACATCCAGACAGCCAGACATCCAGACATCCGGACAGACAGACAGACATGGCTTAATCGACTTGGCTAGTGATCCTGAGCAAGAATATATATACTTTGTGGGGTTTCCCACTCCTCCTTCTGCCTGTTACATACATTTGCACAAAGTTAGTATACCCTTTTTTGACCATTTTCAATGGTCGAAGGGTATAAAAACTAAGTCCAGCTGTCGAAGATCATAAAGGCAACTTCGATAGTCAGTCCGATATGGCCTTACCAGATACATCAAAACATCGGATAACAATAAACAGCATTTCCACATACAATCGACTTTTTATTCTGGATTCAAAAACAGGAAAAAATTTTCTCATTGACACAGGTGCAGACGTATCCGTTATACCAGTTTCAACTATAAACAAACGCATCGCATCATCCAACGAAGATCCTCTTTTCGCAGCGAATGGCAGTATAATCCTTGGATTTAGGATTACTTCGTCCATTTGCATGGAACTTTATCATCGCTGATGTCCGTACACCAATCATCGGATCGGATTTCTTACAACACTACAACTTGCTTGTTGATATAAAACGCCAAAAATTGATTGACGCTCAAACATTGCTAGCACGTAATGTTATTTGCAGCCTTCAATCTTCATTCGCAATTAAAACATTCAACACAGCATGCAAATTTTCCAAACTTTTGGAGGAATTCAAATCTATCACTCAATTGGATCATACAACACCCAAACCAACCACATCTGATGTCACACACTGCATTGACACTAAAGGAGCACCCACATTTTCAAAACCTCGTCGTCTTACTCCTGATAAGCTAACAGCAGCGAAGTCAGAGTTTGGATATCTTCTAAAAATCGGAGTATGTCGTCCTTCAAAGAGCCCATATGCATCACCCTTGCACATGGTCCGTAAAGGAACAGGCGAATGGCGGCCATGTGGCGACTATAGAGCTCTTAATGCACAAACGATTCCTGATCGGTACCCTCTGCCGCACATTCAGGATTGCACACATATTTTCTATGGTAAGATAATATTTTCTAAAATTGATCTCAATCGTGCATATCACCAGATTCCAATAGAACCACGTGACATTCCAAAAATAGCTCAGTCATACGCACAGCCACAGTATTAACAAAGAGAGCCATCGCCAAGATAGCAGTGCTGCCAATCAAGATCAATTCGATTGAAAGTTAATCCTTCCAATGGGGGGGGGGAGTATGTTGGCGGCAGATCACTGCTTTATCTAATTGCTCAAGGTTGCCATACGATTAGAATCAGCTGTTTAAATCTATATTGAAAGCATCTGTTAAATTTATTCTAAGCTTCTGTTAAGACTTATTTTAGCAGCTGTTAAGTCGAAACTCATCTCACTAAACAAGTAAAAAGTGCAGGAGCACAATTAAAATTAATAAATTCAAATCCTTGCTTTTCAGCAAAATAAAAACTACGAAAGTAAGGCGGTTGCACAAATCAGTGTACCCGTAAACAGTAACTAAAAGCAGATGCAGACGATGTTTTTTCCAGTTTGGCCTTAACACGTTGGCTTGAAAGCGAAGACATAATATTAGAAATCAACACCACCAAGATAGGCATAGCAGACATAGAACGATTACATAAAACTTTATATGAAAAAATACAAACAATAAATAATTTAGATTGATATAGAAGAATAATTGAGCAAAATGGAAACAATACTTCATCTTTACAAGCACAAAACAAAACATGACACCACCGGACAAACCGCTGCCCATATATTCTTGTACGCTGGACAACCAACCCTAGAAACCCAACAAGTTAAACAAAACAAAATAAACAAAATAAACAACAATAGACAGCATTAGACAAGAATATGATATCGACACTAAATACAGGAAAGGCCCACAATAAAAAAGTAAACTAGAAAAACTACAACAAACTATTAGACACAATTCATGAAAAAAAACGAAACTTAATGAAGTCTTACCAAAACAGATCCCTGGATCACCCTCATTATACTACTCAACATAATAACAATAAGTTCTACTCACCAAATCCAGATAAATAATATTGACACTAACCACGGTTACTTACTTTTTTCGGGCAAACCAATACTTGGTGCCATCCACGTTTGAACTCCTTTGGTTATCCATTAATATTTGATAACTAAAATTAATAGTTTAACTAATCGGGTAAAAATAGAAACACTTGTATATCAACTACTCCAATTCACAGAATATATAGAGCATATAGAAATGGGTATGCAACTTTCCCAACATGGATTGTTCAACCCATTACGTTATTACGTTGTTTATAATGAAAATGCTGTTTTATTTGGAAAAAATTAAAAATATAAATTTCATATTTTTATTATTTAATTCATTTGACAGATAAAAGACGAACACATAAACAATGCAAAAGCGAATAGACTAGAAGTATAAGTATTAGATAGAGCGAGAGGGCAATAAATTGATGTGAAGTTGTACAGTAGCTTAGTGGAGTGTGTGCCGGATTCGAAGACCAATGATGTTGACAGTACTCGGGTTCGATTCCTGCCGCGATCAATGTGTGACGAGTTTTTTTCCTTTTTTTCTTTCTTTTCTATTAAATAATTTAAACAGCAACAAAACAATAGTTTTTAAATTTTTTGGTACGCAACATATTTAATTAAGTAGAACACTTTTATAAACTTTGCCGAATGTTGCACAAGTCTAAGAGTTGCGTACTTACGCCGAATACGGCAATTGATGTGCGGGACGTTGAAACATAAATGTGCAATCGGCGCTCGAACATTCGTAACTTATTAATTGTCTTAAATATTGCAAATAAAAACATGAGATTTTATTTTTGAAAACTATTTTTATTGATATTAAATTAAAAAACTGTAGTTTTCCTTTAAGCTTATAAGAACAAAAAATAACAAAAAAAATAAAATAATTAAAATAAAAAGTTGCACCATCCGGCTGCGCATGGGATTTGAACTCACGCACGCAGGACCGCTATCCGCTCTTACCACAAACCCACTGCCTCATTTGTTGATCGATCGGCAAAGTTGCATTCTGAGCTAATTCTGTTACCATTTTATGCAAATAAAAAGTTTTGTAAAATGCTGTGTCTCCGACGATTCGAACTTCGGTATGATGCGTAAATTAGGTCTTAATATGCGCATAAGTATACGTTCAAAATGAGTATAATTCGGATAATATCTCACTTGTTTTTAGTGCGATTTAAATGAAATTTTCAGAAACTTTTAAATTTATGGACTAATTACAGCTAGATTAATGCGAATTTCTTAGACAAAAAACAACCTTTCTTGGACACATTATCACCAATGGAGAAATTAAACCAAATCGTGAAATACTAAAGGAATACAAATAAATCCGCTTCCAGCCAAAACTAAAGAAATCAAAGCATTTCTTGGAATTACAGGTTATTACAGAAAATTCATACCTCAATTTTTCTGATATCGCCAAACCATTAATTAAAGGTCTGAATAAAAGCAGCCAAGACAGATTTAAACCAAAAGACTACATAGAAGCATTCCGTCAACTAAAATTACTAATTTCCGAAGATCCTATATTAAAAATACCTAACTTCGACGCAAGCAAAGTAGGATTAAACCAGTCGAACGCTACAGTCAGGTGCTGACTGTAGAAGGCCATGGATTATCATGGTATACCGCGTATAATTTATTTTCCCGTATTATAATGAAAATTTTTGTTTGTTTGAATTTAAGCATTTAAAAACATAAATTTTATATTCTTATTATTTAATTCGAACGACACGCATAAATTCAATTGACAGACAGAAGAAGAAGAACGCATAAACAATACAAAAGCGAACAGACAAGAATTATAAGCATTAGGTAGGGCGCGAGAGCAATAAGTTGGTGTATGCATTTTCCGTAATGCCAAACAGAAGTGACGGCAAAGGAAGTTTTAGAGTACCTTAGCGGAGTGTGTGCCGGATTCCAAGACCAATGATGTTGACAGTGTTCGGGTTCGACTGCTGCCGCGATCAATATGTGTGACATGTTTTTTTTTTTTTCTTTTCTATTAAATTTTTAAAAGCTTAACAAACAAAAATTTAGAAAAATTTTGGTATTCAACATATATAATAAGAACACTTTTATAAACTTTGCGAATGTTGCACAAATCTGACAGTTACGTGTGTGTGCCGAATACGGCAGGATTGATGCGTGTTAGAGCGGGACGCCGAAACATAAATGTCCAAATGCAGACATGCATGTATCGGCATCCCGCTCTAACATTCGTAACTTATTGATTGTCTTAATTATTGCAAAAAAACATGAGATTTAATTTTTGAAAACTATTTGTTTTGATATTTAATTAAATAACTGAAGTTTTCCTTTAAGCTAAAAAAAAAACCAAAAAAAAAGTAATTAAAATAAAAGGTTGCACCCCGCCAGCCGGGCATGGGATTCGAACTCACGCACGCAGGACCGCTGTCCACCACTCTAACCACTAAGCCACCGCCTCATTTGTTGATCGACCGGCAAAGTTGCATTCTGAGCTAATTCTGTTACCATTCTATGCAAATAAAAAGTGTTGTAAAATGCTGTGTGTCCGACGATTCGAACTTCGGTATGATGCGAAAAATTAGGTCTTAATATGCGCATAAGTATACGTTCAAATTGAGTTTAATTCGGATCATATATCACTTATTTTTAGTCCGATTTAAATGAAATTATCAGAAAACACCCGTGGCAATGTATTTGCCATAAGAGTTGTATAACTTTGGTTGTAGGGTGTATATTATGTATATTAAATAGTTATTACTGATTTACAGAGGCGGGAAGGGGCGTGGCCAAATTTCATAAAAACTTTGAGACACTGCAACATACACGGATGTTGTCACAAAATTTGAAGACTCTAGCTCTTATAGTTTCTGAGATCCAGGTGTTCATACAGACAGACAGACGGACAGACAGACAGACAGACAGACGGACAGACAGACATGGCTCAATCGACTCGGCTGTTGATACTGATTCAGAATATATATAGTTTATGAGGTCGGAGATGCCTCCTTCTGCCTGTTACGCACATTTGCGTTCTGACAAACACAGTAGTCCATGAATTTTTTAAAAATCCATGGCCTAAAAATAACCAAAAAAAAAGTAATTAAAATAAAAGGTTGCACCCCGCCAGCCGGGCATGGGATTCGAACTCACGCACGCAGGACCGCTGTCCACCACTCTAACCACTAATCCACTGTCTCAATTGTCGTTCTATCGGCAAAGTTGCATATTGATCTAATTCTGTTACCATTCTATGCAAATAAAAAGTTTTGATCCCAATTAAACTCAATTTGAACGTTTACTTATGCGCATATTAAAGTGTAATTTACGCATCATACTGAAGTTCGAATCGTCGGACACAGCATTTTACAAAACTTTTTATTTGCATAGAATGGTAACAGAATTAGCTCAGAATGCAACTTTGCCGATCGAACGACAATTGAGACAGTGGCTTAGTGGTTATAGTGGCGGACGGCAATTTATTGCAAATCCGTGTGTGCGTGCATGAGTTCAATTCCTAGCGAGAGCTGGTGCAACTTTTTATTTTAATTACTTTTTTTTGGGTTTTTTTTTTATTCTCATAAACTAAAAGGAAAACAACAGTCGAAAACTACACCCGCTAAATTATTTAATTAAATATCAATAAAAATAGTTTCCGAAAATAAATTTCATATTTTTATGCAATAGCTAAGACAATCAATAAGTTACGAATGTTAGAGCGGGATGCCGATACATGCATGCCTGCATTTGCACATTTATGTTTCGGCGTCCCGCGCTAACACGCATCAATTGTCGTATTCGGCATATGTACGCAACTGACAGATTTGTGGAACATTCGGCAAAGTTTATAAAAGGGTTCTACTTAATTAAATATGTTGCGTACCAAAAAATTTAAAAACTATTGTTATGTTTCTGTTTAAATTATTTAATACAAAAGAAAGAAAAAAAGGTAAACTCGTCACCACATTGGTCGCGGTAGGAATCGAACCGGAACACTGTTGTCAACATCATTGGTCTTCGAATCCTGCACACACTCCACTTACCATAGCTACTGTACAACCTCCGCATTTGTCACTACTGTTTGAAATAACCAAAAATGCATTCATAAATTTTTTGCCCTCTCGCCTTACCTAATGCTTATAATTCTTGTCTATTCGCGTTTGCATTGTTTATGTGTTCTTCTTCTTCTGTCTGTCAATTGAATTTGTGCGTGACGTTCGAATTAAATAATAAGAATATAAAATTTATATTTTTAAAAGATTAATAATAATTCAAACAAACTAAAATTTTCATTATAATTAAGGGAAAATAAATTA
Source organism: Zaprionus africanus (assembly GCA_018151435.1). NCBI lineage: Eukaryota > Metazoa > Arthropoda > Insecta > Diptera > Drosophilidae > Zaprionus > Zaprionus africanus. The sequence goes on from JAECXB010000764.1 coordinate 8,278, forward strand.
TACACGGTATACCAGGATAATCCATGGCCTTCTACAGTCAGCACCTGTCTGTAGCGTTCGACTAGTTTTTAAAGTGGACTTGATGGGTTCCAACTAAAAAGTTTTGTCGAGAAACCGATTAGGTGTAGTTTATGTGCAAGAAGAGAATGGTTAACTGAGTCAAAAGCATTACTGAAATCAGTATAAATGACGTCAGTTTGAAGATTTTCCTGAAAACCTTTAATAACAAAGGATGTCAGCTCAAGCAAATTTGTCGTAGTAGAAGGTTGTTTACGAATCCGTTTTAAAAGGGAGATATAACGGATCTACTAAAATGTTGCAAGTGAAGAACTATAACATGTTCGAACAATTTAGGTATTGCAGATAATTAAGAGATACCTTTATAATTGTTTGCATCAAACTTGCTGCCCTTTTTATGTAAAGGGATAATCAATGATTCCTTCCAGATGGAAGGAAAAGAGAAAGTTTCTAAGGACAGCGAAAATAGTATGAGCAATGACATACAGAGTAAGTTAGCACAGTACCGAAGTACACAGGCGGAGATTCCGTCTGGACCAGGTGATAAGACTGTTTAAACTGAGCAAAGATCCTTTAAAAGTGAACTTTCGTTTAGTTACGGGGTGAAGATCCTATTTGAACTAGGAACACTATATGGATGAGAGTGAAACTTTGGTGTAGCAGATGAGTAAATTGTTTGACAAAAACTTTGCAAACAGCCTCAGCATTATAAAAAATAAGTTTTAAAGAAAACACCGCTAAAGCGCTATGCTTCATGGTAACAAAACTATAGAATTGTTTAGGATTTTGAAAAAACTGAATCCTGCATCGGGACAAATAGTTGGGTACCGGGAAAAAACTAGAGTTATTCTGCCGATATTTCTTGAATAAGCTGCTCTTTAAGTTTTTTAAGCGAGACAGCTCTTTTGTAAACCAAGGGTGCTTACTCGAGCATGTTGGTTAAATACACAGAACACAGACATCAATGGCATAGTTTAGGTTGTTATAAAATATATTTATGGCAACTGAAAAATCTGTTCATGAATACAAATCAGACCAATCGCAATATAAAGTTGAAGTCGGCTTTCTGAAGCAGTGCAGACGACTAAACGGACTTTCAGTTTTATCCAAAATACTAATACCCAAGTCGAAATTTACTTCAAAGGTGGGATGATAAGAGTCTTCTGGTAAGGTAAGCGGTTGAGACCAGTTTAAAATCCCCTTGGCAGTATCAGAGACGAAGTACAGATCCAGTGATCTGTAGTTTTTGATATGACTGACTTGCGACAAAGACATGTAAAACAAACTGTCAAGTAGGTCATGGAAGGCAAAAGGAACAATACCAAATGTCTAATTACATTCGGGAACATTAAAGATAACTATGAAGTGATCCCTGTTTGATAAGAGGTAAAAAACAGTCGTAATCGCAGACAAGTGTTAAGTGTGAAGACTGATAATTCCGAAGGAGCGGGCAATTTAAGAAGAGGTTATAAACAAAAGAAAGCCGGGAAAGTGTAGTTTTACACAAATGATTTCAATGTCTAAGTGAATCTCCGGTTGTAAGAGGTCCGACTCAATGTTGGAGTCAATAATCAGGTTATTTATGTGCAGCTTTTCTTTGTACTTCTTCTATAAGTGTCTCCGGGGCCAAGCGAGAGACAAACACCAATTTTTTGGGTTTAATCACAATCAGAGGTTTAATACTCTGTGCTATACTAGCAGGCATGATTGCAGAAACATTACTCTTAATATTGTCGTTGCTCGAAATGGGAGTAGGCACAAGAGGAGGAGCAAGGGGCTTAGGCGCGGTAACCTTGCTTGAAGATTTTTTTATAGTGCCGCAAGAAGAGCATGACGGAATAGGGGAATTTAGGCTTAAAAGATCGGGATCACAATCCTGAGAAGAGAGTAAATTTGTAAGATTTAAATTCGATTCTGAATCAACAGGTATGTTCAGAGGAGCAGCTGGCTTACTTAGTGCCGTAAAGGCGTTAAACTTGGCCTCCATCTCTAAAAATTTAGACTGAAGATTTTAAAAAGCTGTACGTATACGATAAAACCTAAGTTTGCTTTCATTGTAGATTTTCCGTAAATCGGATTCAGCCACGCGGCACGTTTCGCAAGACGATTTAAGGCGTGTATTGGCGTTCACGGCGTCTCTAACCCGCCCATTCAGGCCACAGCATTTTATATGACAGAAATTATCCAGCAACCAGAGCCAGCAACCAAAGTAATCCGCCTTAGGATCAAAGGTGCATTCGTACAATAGATTGCTACAGACAACGACACCTTGACCTGGTTCACCATTTTAGAAAAAAGGAATATGCCTGGTAAATGTAGGTGACAAACAAAAAGCAGATAGAGAAGAGAAGAAATAAGATTAATTTCTTGAGAGAGCAAGAAACAGTTACTACAGCGAGATAGGCAGGCAAGCAAGTACGAAGGATAGAACAACGAAACCAGGGAACGCGCGATGTAAGCAAAACAACAAAACAGCTGAGACGTTTACAGTAAACAAGCACAGTACAAAACACTAAGAGCGAAATTTAATTTCGTGAGCGGGTGAGCACAAACAAAAACTTGACGCCAAAGAAGCGCAAGTGAAAGGAAATAAGTTAAAACGCAAGTTCATTAGTATAATAAATAGACTAATAGTGCAGGATTAGTACCGTTTATGTTTATATTCACGGCAACAATATAGCGCACAATTATTATGCAAAAAAGATAATATAGAATTGAGAATGGTTTCTCAAAATTGGGATAAATTAAAATTGGTATTGAGTTTTCATCCCTTTGGATTTGATGAAAGCTTTTTGCTAAATCTATGGTAGTGAAATATTGTGTTTAACCAATATTTCGTCCATAACAGGAATTGGGTATTGGTCTTCCACGGTAATTTCGTTTAGTTTGCGATAGTCAATTACTATCCTAAACTTTTCTTTACCGGATGCATCACTCTTCTTTGGTACTATCCAAATAGGTGAGCAATGAGGCGAGCTCGATTTTCGAGTAATGCCTTGATCAATCATTTTTTTGATTTGGACTTCGACTTCTTTATCGTGATCTTCATGCTTTGTATTTATGACATGTGTGACAGTGTTATTTTGTTTGTTTGCTTTTGCCAACCCAACAATGATCACCACCTTTGAATTCATTCAGGTGACCCCTTAAATCCTGTAACAGCGAGCTAATTAGCTTCGAGACCAAAAACGAAATTCTTACTTCATTGAAATAAATAATAAATTAATTAATAAACCTTCTAAAACATAACATATCGTACTAGCTAAGTGGATAAAGTTATCCATTAAAATTTAAAAAAAAAAATTTTTTTTTGCCTATCAATATGCTTCAAGTTTCATTAATAGCCTTTAATGGCTTCGGTTAAAATTAATAATTGTTTATGTAACATATTTTTGTTAGTAAAAGTAGAAATAAGGGATGGAAACTTTACACTAGAGTATTATTTACTTAATGTGCCTTTGGCGGTTTTACTCATGATTTTCGGTGGCAAAGATCGATCGCTGCTCGGATCCGTGCTGGCGGAAAAATAAAAATAGTGCTAACATATAAAGTTAAACATAATCCCAAATTTCGCTTTCAAAAATAAACTAATCGAAACATTGCTTAACGATATATATAGAGTAACAAAACTCGTGATAACTCCTGATTGACAATATATAAGCTTATTTAAGCTAGAGTGAACATAATTGATTCCTTATACACGTACATATATTTTTGGTCGCTCCCCAAAGTAGGCAAGGGCTTCCTGGGTGTCATCAGAATAAATCTGTATTTTTTTTTCTGCTTCTGCTTTTAATTTTTAGGCCATGGATTTTAACAAAAATTCATGGACTACTGTGTTTGTCGGAACGCAAATGTGCGTAACAGGCAGAAGGAGGCAACTCCGACCCCATAAACTATATTTAATTAAATTTTTAGGCGATGGAATTTTTTTTAAAAAAATTATACTTTATTGTTTCGCCAGAGATTAGATACAACTACTTGTCAAATTTATTTTTTCGGCCCAGCAAACCTCTTTACAGAGAATTAACATAAACCTTTAAGTTCTGTTTTACATTACATTTGTTTTACATGAAGCTTGTTACCGTTAAGCGGTTGGTGTCTTGGGAGAATTAAGCTTTTGAAAAGTGAAGCTTTTCAAAAGATCGGCTTTAGCTTGAAGCTTTTAAAAAGATCGGCTTTAGCTTTTATGAAGAATGAATATGTCACTCCCCCACCTTTTAGATATTAGCTTGTCCACAAGCGCTTATTTCTGGATGTAATTGTGGTACTGGATTTTCAATTTCAACTATTTCTGTTTTTGGTTCTATTTCTTTTTCAATATTATTGTTAGAGGTTTTACTTGGTTTTAGGTAAGAGATAATAATTTTGTGTGGCGCTGTTTTACATTTCATATAAAAGTAAAATATGTAAATTAAAACTAAAACAAATATGAAAATTATTAGTATGTTTCTGTAAATTGTGTTGTTCTTATTGTTTAACAAAATCATTTCTTTAATTTCTATGTGTGACATTGGTTTGACTTTGGTTACATTGTGTTCAGTAAATATTAAATTTGTGTATTGTTGAATATTATTAGATATTGTAGTAATATGTAGTACGTGTAGTTATAATTAGTATGTAAGACTGTATAATTTTAAGTATCGTTTGTAAGTATCGTCGTTTATCGATCATGGCTGAACGCCATCTATTGTAACTTTAACTATTGTAGTTCACTAAGCGCCCTCTAGCGTAAACAAGAGTAGTAAAGAGATAGGAGAAGCGACGTGCTTCACTTTTGAATGTAACGCACAATTGTACGGACGCGCATTGTGAAATAAATATAATAACGCCTGAAATAAAAACTTTAATTAACTGAACTTTAAAAGGCTATCCCATTACTAAAATTCAGAAGTGGTCGTGAATCTACGTTTGTATAAAACTATTATGGAAGATTTGGACATACAAAATTTAAGCGGCGATTTGAATGACTTAAGTATACACGATTTAAAGTTGTGGTGCGAAAACTTAAAATTACCAACCAAAGGCAGCAAATCGGCATTAGTGTTGCAAATTCAAAGTATGCTACCGTCAACAAGTGCAAGTGCCGCAAGTCTGCATGGCGAAGCACCCCTAAGCAGCAAAACTACCGTTTTGCCGGCCAGCGGAGCGCCTAACGACGGAATAACGGAACAGGCAGACGACGAAAACAGCGAGATGGCAACAGCGGGCAATATTGACGACGTCATTACACTTCGTGATGAAATTGCAATTCAACAAGCTGGCAACGATCACCTAATGTGCGAAGCTGGCAACACTGAAGAAATCGCTCACGGTACAAGTTCATTTGGGAACAATTCGTTGGAAGATGTTCGTTTTTGCAAAGAAAATACAAATAATAATGTAAAAGCAACGACACAGTCTAGCAATGTTGATTTCAACACTGTCAAGGAGTTTATACCTGAATATGACGGAGAAAAAAATGTAACTGAGTGGTTGACAGTGGTTAAAAATGTGCGAGCGGTATTCAATATCAGTGACGATATGATGCGCCCGCTTATTTGTGCTCGTGCCAAAGGAAAAGCAAACTATTGGCTGTTGTCACAACCTTTACTGTTGTCGGGAGACATAGATGACATTTTTTCACAAATGCAAATCAGATTCGGAACAAAAGTCAATCTTGTTGAGCTACGTCAAAGCTTAGAAAAACGTAAATGGCTCAATGACGAAGTGTTTGCAAGCTATTTTTATGACAAACAGATGTTGGCAAACAAGTTAAACATCACCGATGACGAAATGGTGCAGTATATACTGGAGGGTATACCGAATGTTGAACTCAGAAACCAAGGCAAGTTACAACGTTTTGCTACACCAGCTGAAGTTCTGGATGCGTTCCGTGATATAAAGATGCCACGTCCTACTGGGGGAAAAAGTCAATCTGGAGCTGTACCGAAGACTTCGACCCCGGACCAGAGGGTTGTTAAATGTTTTAACTGCAATTGTTCGGGACATATAGCTGCAGAGTGCCGAAAGCCGAAGCGTCCAGATGGAGCGTGCTATGCGTGCGGCAAAGAGGGACATTTGGCTAGAGAATGTTCACTATACAAGAAGACAACACCAAAGGACAATTATGTAAGATACTTTGATATAAGTTTCTGTGACGCAAATAATTGTAAGTCAAATTTTGTCTCCATAGGGTGCCTCTTAGATTCAGGGAGTCCGATCACATTTTTAAGAAGATCTACAATTCCTAATGAATTACAGTTAAGCCACAATGAATCGGCAAATACTTATTTTGGTATTAATGAAAGTAAATTGAATGTACTTGGTAAAATTACTTGTTTGTTTAAAAATTTAAATAAAGTTATAACCAGGGCTAACCAAAATATTTACGTAAATATTAAATATTTATTTAAATATTTTGGGCATATTTGGGAATAAATAAATATTTTAACGATCTGCGGCTTTTCGTAAATATTTTGGCCTTTTTTAACATAATTTAGTGAAATTACATGTATATTATTTCTTCAAATCAATAGAAATGCCCAAAAATTGATTTATCCTAAGAAATAATTTCCAGGCAGATTACATGAATCATGTATCTATGGACTCAGGGAATTTTCTGGAAGCGATTTATTTACTTAAATTGCCGAGTAATATGTTTTATCTGAAATCCTCGAGTCAAGTAAAGGACAGCGATAAGTGACTAAGCACTTTCCCGACGACGAAATAAGTACAATAGAGGTTTATTTTCATTTTAATCTATTTATTTTTATCTAGATTTTTATCTATTTCTAACACAGAAACATGCAGTATTTCACGAACTGATCAGTTCATAGTAGAGCTGGAAATAAAACGATGTTCACTGAATCGATTTAGTTTCCGAAAATACAAGAAAAAATCGATTTAAATCGATTTAAATAGAAAATTTGAAATTCAATGAAAAAACCGGTTTTTGTTTCATTAAAAAGAGAAAAAAAACGTTTTCACTGGACTGGCAACTTTGCGGAAGATCGTGCTGGCGAAAAGCTGAACGAAGTGGATGAATACATCAACAATCTGACACCGTCCGAAATCGAAGCATTCAAACACGCTCCGGTAGTATCTTGTGATGTAGAGCGCTCATTTTCCGGCTACAAAAGAGTCCTAAAGGACTGCCGGTGATCTTTTACATTTGAAAATTTGGGAAGTCATGTAATAATTCACTGTAATAATGTTGTTAGACTCATTGATGGACCATGTAGTTCAAGAAAATAAAGTTTTATGGTAAACATTTATCACAAATATTTCGTTTGTTTTATCGTAAATAATAAATAAATATTTCAGGATTTTTCGTAAATATTTTGGTTAGCCCTGGTTATAACTATTGAATCTTTTGTTGTGAGTAATGAATCCATAAGGCACCCAGTGGTTTTAGGCAGAGATTTTTTAAATATGAGTAATTATAAGTTAATTCAGGTTGGTGAGAATATAAGCAATGAGTATGTGCAAAGTAAAAGTAATATAAAAGTACAAAAACAAAGCAACGTGAATGAAATTAAAAGTAAAGATAAATTTAAAAAAATGCAAATCAAAGAAAAGTTAGAAGATGTACAAAGTAAAGGAAATGTAAAAGAACAAAAACAAAGCAACGTGAATGAAAATAAAAGTAGAGACAAATTAAAAGAAATGCAAATCAAAGTAAAGTTAGAAAATGTACAAAGTGAAAGAAATTCAAAAGAACAAAGACAAAGCAATGCGAATGAAATTAAAAGTAAAGGCAATTTAAAAGACATACAAGATAGAGAACAGTTAGCTAATTTACAAAGCAAAAGTAGTGCAGAAAATCAAAGACATAACAATATAGGAGAGACTCAGAGTAAAGTTAAAGTAAATAAAATGCAATTTCGAGAAAAGATAGATAATGTAGAAGAAATACGAAGTGAAAACAGCGAAGCAGAAAGATATCGAAATGAAGAGGATGAACGTCAAAGAAAAATGAGCATAAATGAAATAAAAAATGAGATAAAAGAAGAAAGTTTCGAAACACAAATGTTGCTGATCGATGTAGACTATGAAAATAAAAAAAGAATACAAGGTGGGAGAAGAGATGAATAATGTGAACACGAAGAGATTAGAGAATCTGTTTGAGAATTATTATGTTAAACCTATTAGGCCAGTTGAACCCAAAATTAAAAGGTATATATAAATTATTGTTGATAGCGAAAAACCGTTTCGATGTCCCCCTCGACGACTATCGTACGTTGAAAAGGCAGAGGTACAAAGGATACTAAATGAGAATATGGCTAAAGGATATATACGATAATAGATGCGTGTACAAAGTTTGTCAAACTATATCCAACCAAAACGACAAGCTCAAAGGAAGCAATTGAAGCTTTAAACAAAAACAATTTGTTTTTTAATTTTAGGCCCAATTTATTTCCGATATATTTCGGTTACTCTACGAAGTGAAGAGTAAAAAAAAAAAAGAAATAAATAAAGGAAGTAAAAATAAAAAAAAAAAAAAAAAAGTAAAAAAAAAAAAAAAAAAGTGGCATAAAACGTATACGAACAATACTAGAAAGGGCTAAAACATAAAATTATAAAAATTACAAAATGGAAAAAAAAAAATGACAATGTTCATAAAACTAAAAACTAAACTAAACAATACTAAATTACATACATTAATTTGACACGTCTGCTCTTGCTGGCGCGGAGTTCCTAACTAGCTTAGGAAGTAAATGTTTGTATATATGAGCGCAGTTTTCTGTGTCCGTTTTGTAGTTTAATCTATCTTGTGTTGGTGTGTTGATTATGTGTAGCATTTCGAGAGTTTAACGTTTAGCATAGTGTTGTTCTTGTTGTAGTATTGTTGTTGCGTCAAAATTGGGAGAGTGGTGTTTATTTGCACAGTGGGTCATGAGAGCTGTTTTTTGTGTTGTACATTGGTGGCGTAATTTGAAATCTGATTTGTGTTGAGCTAATCTTGTTTTTAATTTTAATTTTGTCGTTCCTACATACACTCCATCGCATGTTTCAGTCATGTTGCCACTGCAAGGAATTTTATATATCACATTGTTTTTGTCTAGTGCAGTTATTTTTGACTTAGTGTTGCTATAGAGATGTCTGAGTGTATGGAACGGTTTATGTGCTATTTGTACTTCTGCACTATTGTAACAGTCAGATCTCATGAATCTTTCGGATAGTGTAGGTACATATGTAAGAGATTTATATAATTTTAGTTGTCTATTTTTGTTGTCCCTCGGTGTTTCCTGATATTTTTGTATAAGTTTCTTAATTAAGAATTTTGGAAAGTCGTTGTCCGTAAGTATTTTTGTTACTTCCCTCTTTATTTCGTTGTGGTACATTTTATCAGAGATGTCAAACATTCGTTTAATACAGCCTCTTGCTGTATTAATTATCATCGTCCTTGGATGTTTCGAATTATGATTTAATAGTCTTCCGGATGCCATCGGTTTCTTGTACCATTTTAATTTTAATTTTCCTCCTACTCTATTTATTGTTGTATCTAAATATGGTAGCTTACTGTTTCGTTCTTTTTCTATTGTGAATTTTATATTTTTATGGTACGAATTAAGTTCGAGAAGTATATTTTCTGTTTCATTGGACTTTGTAATTGCAAACAGGTCATCGACATAATTTGTAAGTAATCGTGGTTTTGTTTTCAATTTTTCTAAAGTGTTCTTCAACAATTCTTCCATTACAATGTCTGCAATTACGGGTGAAGCTGGGGAACCCATTGGCATACCTTTTAATTGCGTAAAAATTGTGTCTTCATATTTGAAGTATCTATTTTCTACGATGCAGAACTTAACTATTTCTAGGAAAGTTTGTTCAGGTATCTCCGTATGTTGTTGTATTTGTGTCCATTTTGATTTTATGGTTGATAAAGCTAAGTCTAATGGTATGCTAGGGAAAAGTGATACTACGTCGAAAGAGACGAGTATTTCGTCATCGTTGATGTTTTCGTCATGTATCTTATCTTTAAATTCAATGGCGTTTTTTATGTTGAATTTCGATTCCGTTGTCAAATTTTTGAGAATAGAGACAATGTATTTGCATAAGGCGTAGGAGGGGGATCCAATAGAGGAGCATATTGGTCTCAGTGGTGTCCCTTCCTTATGGATTTTTGGTAATCCATAAATTCTCGGTGGTGTTGCAATAGTTGTGATAAGCTTATTTCTTTCGGTCCTTGAAATAAGCTCCTTCCTGAATAATTTATCCACTAGCTCGTTGTTTTTCTTTTGTAATCGTGATGTGGGATCCGAGTTTAGTTTTCTGTATGTGCAAAAATCTCCTAATAATTTCAACATTTTATTTCTGTATTCGTCTTTTTCTATTGCCACTGTTTTGTTCCCTTTGTCAGAATTTAAAATTAATATATTTTTATTTTCATTCAAGAATTTCTTAGTTCGTCCCACTGTATCTATTATTGCACGATCCCGTTCATTCTCACTCATTTTTTGACTTGTGTTCTTTCACAAAAAAAAAAGAGAGAATGCGGGTCGTGCTATGTCAGTGGGTTTCTGGTTGTATAAAATTTTTTTTTTAAGTGTCTGCACAAAGGTTCTTCGCCGTCAATAGCGACGTAATTAAAGAATAAAGTGCTGAAAATTATTAGATTTATCCACTGGAAAGCTAAATTTCGGACCCCACATCACGATTACAAAAGAAAAATAACGAGCTAGTGGATAAATTATTCAGGAAGGCGTCTTATTTACAAGGACCGAAAGAAATAAGCTTATCACAATATTGCAACACCACCGAGAATTTACGGATTACCAAAAATCCATAAGGAAGGGACACCACTGAGACCAATATGCTCCTCTATTGGATCCCCCTCCTACGCCTTATGTAAATACATTGTCTCGATCCTCAAAAATTTGACAACGGAATCGAAATTCAACATAAAAAACACCATTGAATTTAGAGATAAGATACATGACGAAAACATCAACGATGACGAAATACTCGTCTCTTTCGACGTAGTATCACTGTTCCCTAGCATACCATTAGACTTAGCCTTATCAACTATAAAATCAAAATGGACACAAATACAACAACATACGGAGATACCTGAAAAAACTTTCATAGAAATAGTTAAGTTCTGCATCGTAGAAAATAGATACTTCAAATATGAAGACACAATTTTTACGCAATTAAAAGGTATGCCAATGGGTTCCCCAGCTTCACCCGTAATTGCAGACATTGTAATGGAAGAATTGTTGAAGAACACTTTAGAAAAATTGAAAACAAAACCACGACTACTTACAAAATATGTCGATGACCTGTTTGCAATTACAAAGTCCAATGAAACAGAAAATATACTCCTAGAACTTAATTCGTACCATAAAAATATAAAATTCACAATAGAAAAAGAACAAAACAGTAAGCTACCATATTTAGATTCAACAATAAATAGAGTAGGAGGAAAATTAAAATTAAAATGGTACAAGAAACCGATGGCATCCGGAAGACTTATAAATCATAATTCGAAACATCCAAGGACGATGATAATTAATACAGCAAGAGGCTGTATTAAACGAATGTTTGACATCTCTGATAAAATGTACCACAACGAAATAAAGAGGGAAGTAACAAAAATACTTACGGACAACGACTTTCCAAAATTCTTAATTAAGAAACTTATACAAAAATATCAGGAAACACCGAGGGACAACAAAAATAGACAACTAAAATTATATAAATCTCTTACATATGTACCTACACTATCCGAAAGATTCATGAGATCTGACTGTTACAATAGTGCAGAAGTACAAATAGCACATAAACCGTTCCATACACTCAGACATCTCTATAGCAACACTAAGTCAAAAATAACTGCACTAGACAAAAACAATGTGATATATAAAATTCCTTGCAGTGGCAACATGACTGAAACATGCGATGGAGTGTATGTAGGAACGACAAAATTAAAATTAAAAACAAGATTAGCTCAACACAAATCAGATTTCAAATTACGCCACCAATGTACAACACAAAAAACAGCTCTCATGACCCACTGTGCAAACAAACACCACTCTCCCAATTTTGACGCAACAACAATACTACAACAAGAACAACACTATGCTAAACGTTACACTCTCGAAATGCTACACATAATCAACACACCAACACAAGATAGATTAAACTACAAAACGGACACAGAAAACTGCGCTCATATATACAGACATTTACTTCCTAAGCTAGTTAGGAACTCCGCGCCAGCAAGAGCAGACGTGTCAAATTAATGTATGTTATTTAGTATTGTTCAGTTTAGTTTTTAGTTTTATGAACATTGTCATTTCCATTTTGTAATTTTATAATTTTATGTTTTAGCCCTGAAGACGGTTTACCGTAGAGTAACCGAAATATATTGGAAATAAATTAAAAACAAATTGTTTTTATATTTTTTAACCTTTCCTCGCCAATGAGGATAAGGAAAATGAATATTATGAAATGCGCATGTTTTTTAAAAAAAAAGGGACAATAAGTTGTGCCAATGTCAATGGAAACCAATGTGTTTTTTAAGTATCATGATGAAATGGGACATGTAGGGGGGCAAGTGGCAAAGTGGTGGACTCGATTACGAAAACTTATTGGATTCCGAACGTACGAAGAAAAGTAACAGATCACATTAACAATTGTCTCAAGTGTATTGCGTTTTCTAATAAGTCGGGTAGAGTAGAGGGATTTTTACACTCAATTCCAAAAGGCAGTGATCCATTTGAAGTATTACATGTTGACCACTATGGACCCATCAATAGTAAAGATACGAAAAAGAGACATATACTGGTAGTAATAGATGCGTGTACAAAGTTTGTCAAACTATATCCAACCAAAACGACAAGCTCAAAGGAAGCAATTGAAGCTTTAAACAACTATTTTATTGCATATAGTAGGCCCAAAAATTTAATATCTGATCGAGGCAGTTGTTTCACTTCTAACGAATTCGAAGACTTTGTAAAAGAAAATAACGTTAATCATATTAAGGTAGCTACAGCGTCTCCACAAGCTAATGGACAAGTAGAAAGAGTAAATAGGGATTTAGGTCCGATGATGGCTAAAATAATAGATACAGAAAATAACGAAGCGTGGCATAAAGTTCTGTACAAAGTGGAATACACAATGAACAATACAAGAAATAGAAGTACAAATGAATGTCCAAGCGTAATGCTGTTTGGAGTAAAACAGAAAGGAAACAGTGTCGATAGTCTGAAAGAAAACGTCATAGATCCAAATAATCAAACGATAAGGAACTTAGAAGAAATTAGACGAAATGCACAGATAAGCCAAGAAAAGGCTCAAGCATATAATAATACCTATGTAAATGCAAAACGCCAAAAACCTAAAGTCTTTGCGGTAGGCGATTATGTAGTAGTAAAAAATTTTAATTCTTTGCAAGGCGCATCTAGTAAACTTATACCAAAATTTAAAGGACCATACGTAGTGGCAAAAGTTTTAGACAATGATAGATACTTAATTGAAGACTTAGAAAATTTTCAACAATCACAGATACCGTATTCAGGAATATGGGCTATACATAATCTTAAACAATGGATTAATTCAAAAAGTGCTGCAATGTCTGAAAATGAGCAAAGCGAAGAAAGTGATGAGGAAAACGAAGAAAATATCGATATAAATCCAAAAAATGATGTAAATAAAGAAAATGATAATGTAAATTTAAATGATAATGTAAGTGAAGAAAAAGACAAAAAATAAAATTGTAAACAATAGAATTATAAATAAGTATGGCCAAAGCAATATTGTAACAAGAAGCAAATCAACGAGTATCAGGAGATCCTCATTGTCAGAACGGCCGAGTTGTAGTAATATGTAGTACGTGTAGTTATAATTAGTATGTAAGACTGTATAATTTTAAGTATCGTTTGTAAGTATCGTCGTTTATCGATCATGGCTGAACGCCATCTATTGTAACTTTAACTATTGTAGTTCACTAAGCGCCCTCTAGCGTAAACAAGAGTAGTAAAGAGATAGGAGAAGCGACGTGCTTCACTTTTGAATGTAACGCAGAATTGTACGGACGCGCATTGTGAAATAAATATAATAACGCCTGAAATAAAAACTTTAATTAACTGAACTTTAAAAGGCTATCCCATTACTAAATTATTGTAATTAGGCCATGGATTTTAAAAAAATTCATGGACTACTGTGTTTGTCAGAACGCAAATGTGCGTAACAGGCAGAAGGAGGCATCTCCGACCTCATAAACTATATATATTCTGAATCAGTATCAACAGCCGAGTCGATTGAGCCATGTCTGTCTGTCCGTCTGTCTGTCTGTCTGTCTGTCTGTCCGTCTGTCTGTCTGTATGAACACCTGGATCTCAGAAACTATAAGAGCTAGAGTCTTCAAATTTTGTGACAACATCCGTGTATGTTGCAGTGTCTGAAAGTTTTTATGAAATTTGGCCACGCCCCTTCCCGCCTCTGTAAATCAGTAATAACTATTTAATGTACATAATATACACCCTACAACCAAAGTTATATAACTCTTATGGCAAATACATTGCCACGGGTGTTTTTCTGAAAATTTCATTTAAATCGGACTAAAAATAAGTGAGATATGATCCGAATTAAACTCAATTTGAACGTATACTTATGCGCATATTAAGACCTAATTTTTCGCATCATACCGAAGTTCGAATCGTCGGACACACAGCATTTTACAAAACTTTTTATTTGCATAGAATGGTAACAGAATTAGCTCAGAATGCAACTTTGCCGGTCGATCAACAAATGAGGCGGTGGCTTAGTGGTTAGAGTGGTGGACAGCGGTCCTGCGTGCGTGAGTTCGAATCCCATGCCCGGCTGGCGGGGTGCAACCTTTTATTTTAATTACTTTTTTTGGTTTTTTTTTTAGCTTAAAGGAAAACTTCAGTTATTTAATTAAATATCAAAACAAATAGTTTTCAAAAATTAAATCTCATGTTTTTTGCAATAATTAAGACAATCAATAAGTTACGAATGTTAGAGCGGGATGCCGATACATGCATGTCTGCATTTGGACATTTATGTTTCGGCGTCCCGCTCTACACGCATCAATTGCCGTATTCGGCACACACACGTAACTGTCAGATTTGTGCAACATTCGCAAAGTTTATAAAAGTGTTCTTATTATATATGTTGAATAACAAAATTTTTCTAAATTTTTGTTTGTTAAGCTTTTAAAAAATTTAATAGAAAAGAAAAAAAAAAAAACATGTCACACATATTGATCGCGGCAGCAGTCGAACCCGAACACTGTCAACATCATTGGTCTTGGAATCCGGCACACACTCCGCTAAGGTACTCTAAAACTTCCTTTGCCGTCACTTCTGTATGGCATTACGGAAAATGCATACACCAACTTATTGCTCTCTCGCCCTACCTAATGCTTATAATTCTTGTCTGTTCGCTTTTGTATTGTTTATGCGTTCTTCTTCTTCTGTCTGTCAATTGAATTTATGCGTGTCGTTCGAATTAAATAATAAGAATATAAAATTTATGTTTTTAAATGCTTAAATTCAAACAAACAACAATTTTCATTATAATACGGGAAAATAAATTATACACGGTATACCATGATAATCCATGGCCTTCTACAGTCAGCACCTGACTGTAGCGTTCGACTGGTTTTTTATCGAAAATGGTAGGATTATTTATTTATTTACTTTTATTTTATCTATGGTCACCTCAATCGAAATGAACTAATTTAAAGTTTATGATTTCAGTCTCATACTGGCGCCGTTAAGACGCTTCCATAAATTGCGACTCCGGCTAGCGGAACCGCGGGGTATGACTTGGGACTTCGGCATAGAACGCTTTCGATTGCCTTATTTTCTAGCAAACCAAGATTTCGTGATGTAGATCGCCGGTCCTCGCTGACCGATTCTTGTTCCACGAGGGTAATTGTCGAATAAAGGTTTTTGTGACTATCTCTTCTGGTCAGATTCTGGGAGAAATTGAAAGTTGGTTTTTTTTCTTATACTAGGAAATACCTATCAATGCCAACTTTATTTTATTTACCTGGCTAGTGTTAATATCTTGCTTTTTTTTGTTTTTACTTTCACTTTTGACGAATTTTTTAAATTTTATATTTTTTTAAATTTAAATTTCCTTTTATTGCACCTAGGAAATAAATATATCTAGCTTCGAGACGTCTCCTCCTTTTGGTATCAATTTTCTCTGTGTGCCCTGACTTGCAGTTTCTCTTTCGCCCTACTTCTTACATCCCGATTTGGAAGAGTTTCGGTATTTTTCTCCTAAACTATAACTTGCCTTAAAGGTCGTCAGGGTAATGAGCATTTTTATACCCTTCGACCATTGAAAATGGTCAAAAAAGAGTATACTAACTTTGTGCAAATGTATGTAACAGGCAGAAGGAGGCGTGGGAGACCTCACAAAGTATATATATTCTTGCTCAGGATCACTAGCCAAGTCGATTAAGCAATGTCTGTCTGTCTGTCCGGATGTCTGGATGTCTGGGTGTCTGGATGTCGGGATGTCTGGATGTCCAGATGAACACATAGATCTCAGCTATTATAAAAGCTCGAGACACCAAATTTGGCATGAACGTTTCTGTTGATCCGGGACAGGCTAAGTTTATTTCAAATGTTGGGTGCCACGCCCCCCGCCCACGCAAATCAATAATTTCATCTTTAAAGCTGATTTGCGAGCGACATATAAATGATACAACATTCTGAGTAAGAATATAGTTACCTAATTATAATACCAATATAACATTAAAATTCCAATCCGATCGGACAACAAACACAGAAGTAATTAAATAAAAACCTTGTTCGCTTTGATTTTGTATACAGACCAGCAAGCTGTGACGTCATTGCAATGCTCGTGTAGAAAAGAAATGGAAAGAGAATGCGAGCGCGTAGCGCCATCTGTTGTTCTCCTCTGCTTTTCTATGCACACGCATTTTTTGCATTCAAACGCACACACAGACATACATACATTTGTGCTTGACCAATGAAATGATACACGCATATACACGTATTCATACACAGACGCATATACAAGTAAAGGCTTACGTTACGATATTTCTATTAAGAAGTATTGTACGACTATTGACTCTTTACGTTTCAAAAAGGTCGAATGGTATCCCACTGTCGCGTGCCGCTCGACTGTTGCTTTTCTTACTTGTTTCTTTCTTTTGTATTAAATAATTAAAAAAGCAAAATAACAATAGTTTTTAAATTTTTTGGTACGCAACATAATTAAGTAAAACAGTTTTATGAACTTTGCCGAATGTTGCACAAATCTGACAGTTGCGTACTTACGCCGAATACGGTAATTGATGTGTGTTAGAGCGAGACGCCGAAACATAAATGTGCAACTGCAGACATGCATGTATCGGCGTCCCGCTCTAACATTCGTAACATATTGATTGTCTTAAATATTGCAAAAAAAACATGAGATTTAATTTTTGAAAACTATTTTTATTGATATTTATTTAAATAACTGTAGTTTTCCTTTAAGCAAACAAGAATAAAACAAGAGCAAAAGTCGAGCGGCACGCGACAGTGGGATACCCTTCGACCTTTTTGAAATGTAAAGATTCAATAATTGTACAATACTTCTTCTTGATAGAAATATCGTAACGTTAGCCTCTATATGCGTCTTTGTAAGAATACGTGTATATGCGTGTATCATTTCATTGGTAAAGCACAAATGTATGTATGTATGTGTGTGTTTGAATGCAAAAAATGCGTGTGCATAAAAAAGAAAAGAAGAACAAAAGATGGCGCTACGCGCTCGCATTCTCTTTCCTTTCTTTCCTACATGAGCATTGCAATGACGTCACAGCTTGCTGGTCTGTATACAAAATCAAAGCGAACAAGGTTTTTGTTAAATATCTTCTGTGTTTGTTGTTCGATCGGATTGAAATTTTGACATTATGTCGGTAGTATAATTAGCTAAGTATAGTCTTACTCAGAATGTTGTATCTTTTATATGTCGCTCGCAAATCAGCTTAAAAGATGAAATTATTCATTTGCGTGGGCGGGGGGTCGTGGCACCCAACATGTGAAATAAACTTCACCTGTCCCGGATCAACAGAAACCTTCATGCCAAATTTGGTGTCTCGAGCTTTTATAATAGCTGAGATCTATGTGTTCATACAGACAGATAGACAGACAGACAGACAGACAAACAGACGGACAAACGGACAGACAGACATGGCTCAATCACGGCTGTTTATACTGATTCAGAATATATATAGTTTATGGGGTCGGAGATGCATCCTTTTGCCTGTTACGCACATTTCCCTTCCGACAAACACAGTAGACCATACCTTTTTTTTAAATCCATCGCCAAATAACAGTGTATTTTTACGCTTTGCGGACTATATTCCTCTTGACTAAGAGTTTGTTTCGCATTTAAGGAGACAGAATCAGCATTTACAAAGGTGACGGGGTCATGTCTATCCGGCAATTGCAATGAAAACTAGTATTTCAGTTGTAAGGCTGTCTTGATGCAACTTGGCACAACACTTTGAAAAACAAAGGCTGAAGTAATGTCCCAACCTAATATACTAAAGGAAATATTGGAGGACATAACAACGTGAAAGAATATTGTTGGAAATGCATCTGGCAAGCCTACATGTCCGTGTCCTCTGGTCACACTAAACGGTACAGGCAGTAGTGATGACCCGAAAGCCTTACCGATCTGTCGCGCCGTCGTCAACAAATATAACTCTAGTTAAACTTTGTATACCCTTTTACTCAATAAACCTTAAAATACCAACAGGTTATGGGCCCAGCACGCTTCCACTGCGCGGGTGTTAAAGGTTTAAAAAGAACAGTTTGCACATCGAGTAGCCTGTGTGGCGAAACACCGTTTAAACTGTGGAATAGACGTATCCCAGAAGTGAAACATATACGCACGTTTGGGAAAATTGTGTATTCGCTCATCAAGCGGCCAAAAAGCAAGTTCACTGCAAAATCAAGAAAATAAATATTTATAGGATACTGCAGTTATGCAAAGGCATACAGGTTGTATGACCCGGAAGCAAGAACTGTGCAAAAGAGTCGTGACGTGGTCTTTGATGAATTTACAGAATCGGATGGAATAAACGTGGATAGTGTACCTACGAGTCAAAAGGAAACTGATAGCTAGAGTGAAAGTTCATTAGAGGAAGTCCATCCGGAGGTGCAAATGAAGCGTGGACCTGGCAGGCCAAGGAAACAGCGTACAGGAATGGTAAACCTGGCAGACCAAAACTAATCCACAATCAGATCGTTGCAGCTCCAAACGAATATGAGTCGGAAGATGAGTTCTTCAAATCCACGTGTTTAGTAAGAAGCAGGGCGAAGATTACAGCGTGCGACGGTCTCGAATGAGCACATGGTGGAGTGGAAAGACGCCATATTGAGCGAATACAGGGCTCTCCAAAAAAGTGGCACTTGGCAAGTTGTAAAACGCCAACCTGGAATGAAAGTCATCGATACCAAATGGGTGCTACGGACCAAGTACAAGTCGAGTGGTGAAGTGGATTGTCGCAAAGCGCGACTGGTACACAGAGGCTCCACGCAGAGAGAGGGGATAAACTACAATGAAACGTATTGACCAGCAGCCCGAATCGGTTGCGTACGGGCAGTAATAGCTCTTGCTGTAAAGCTAGAACTTGATGTATACCAATTGGACTTGAACAGCGCATAAGTACTTGAATGAAGACATAAAGGAGGAAATCTAAATCAGCATCCCAGTATAGTTTGGCCAAATATTGCCACCCAATGAAAGGCAAAAGTATGGCCAAGGATATGTATGCAGACTGCAAAAGGCTCTATATGGATTAAATTAGAGTGGTCGCCAATGGAATAAGAAACTGGACAGCAAATTGAAGGACGAGGGCCTACGGACACTTGCAAATGTGTTAATCTAAATAAAAAGGGAGACAGAATCATCATAGTGGTACTGTATGTGGATGACCTGATCGTCGCTGCAAATGATGAGCATATGGTGGCTAATTTAAGATCCGACTTGTCAAAGAAGTTTGACATGAAAGACCTTGGAAAGCTGTCGTTTTGTTTGGGAATCGAGTTTTCCAAAAACCAAAACCAGAGTTTAGTTGGAGCCCTGATGTGGCTGGCAGTAACTTCACGTCCAGATATTGCACACTCCGTCAGTGTCCTGGGCCAATACAACACGTCTTATAGCAAACAAAACTGGGTTGCAGCTACGAGGGTATTACGTTATGTGAAGAGGTCTCCAAACCATGGATTATTGTTCACGCAAACCGGTGAACAATTGGTCGGCTATGCAGATGCCGATTGGGCAGAAAATCCTAACGATCGTAGATCTTTTACAGGTTTTGGAGTCAAGATGCGGCGATATCCTTATAAGTACGGAAGCTGAATACATGGCGCTGTACGAATGGTCGAAGGAAGCCGTCCAGCTACGAAGTTTTCTGCAAGAGATTATGGGGCAACTGGGTGTCACCACAATCTACAACGACAACCAGGGAGCTGGTCAGCTCACAAGAAATCCGATATTCCACAAACGGACGAAGCACATTGACATCCGTTACCACTTTGTGCGGTTTGTATTTGTGAAATACATCCCGACAGACGAGATGCTGGCAGATGTATTGACCAAAGGACTGTCGAGTCCAAAGCATTTCTCATGCATTGAAGCGTAAGGCATGAGACAGATCCATAAGTAAGGTTCCATCTGAAGGGAAGTGCTGTAAATGCATCTGGCAACCCTACTTGTCCGTGTCCTCTAGTCACTCTAAACTGTACAGTCAGTAGTAATCGTCAACAAATATAACTCTCGTTAAACTTTGTAAACCCTTTTACTCATTAAATCTTAAAATACCAAAAATTATGAGATAGGCCGAGCTAGTTTTAGTGTCTGTCTGTCTTACTGTCTCAGTACGTTTCACACTTATTTATTTATTTTTTTAAAGTCAACTATGGTAAGTCGACTGTTTAAAGTAAAACAATTTATTAAATTTATAAAAATAAGAATTTATTAATGTTGAAAACTTAAATAGAATCATATCAAGGGAGACAGCAATAAAATTAAATCAAAATCGCAATTAAAATGTGCGATGATGCAATTAGTTAAAAAGTACTTCAACCACTAGAAAGGAAGTACGTGTATTAACTAGATTCTAGATAGGTGAGTCAGGATATGAAATTTTAAGATAAAGAAAGATAAAGAGTTTTTGTTGCTATTAGAGCAGATATGATATAATTTATTATAGTCCGATCACAATGCTCTGAAAGGCATATGCAAAGCATAGTTTGAACTACAATAGGGAAATATTACGGATGATTCTAGAAGGGACAGAAAAGTTTAACCAGCTTAGCAAGTCGTCACTGTCTTTGTCCCCTTGAATACAAGCATGGTTCTACGATAGGCTAGAGAAACGCATAACAAAATTATCAGCCAGGGAAATTCTTTACAAGGTAAAGCCATAAAGAGAGTAAGATACATGCTTTGGAGAAGCTCGTGAGAATGTCATCAGTTTGAATTAAAAGCTGTTCAGATTATAGAATAGAAACTGTCTAAATCAGATTGAATTAAAATTTAAATTACCTCTCAAGACCAGTTAAAAAAAAAAAAACACAAAAGCAATAGCCATGAAAAAACGCAAATCATAAACCCGGTTACCGGGTATATTAATTGAAAGTTGTTTATTTTTAATTTCTGTTTTTCTACCAAATATAAAAAAACTAAAAATTTGAGTTATTTGAAAGCAGTATTGCAGTTGCATCAGAATGGATCTTATGAGAATTTTAAGATGAAGGGTGGACTACTCTTCAAGGATGTGGACGGTTGCGAATTTTTAGTTGTCACCGAGATTATGGAGCGTGACGTCATAAAAAACGCACATGACTCTGATCCCTTCGCTGAACGCAAAACAGAGCATAACATAAAGCAGTAATACTTTATCTCGCATTTAGAGGGTAAACCGAATGTAAGAAGGTATACTTTGATGCTGGATGGCAGCCCCACCAAAAGAGGATAATTTGCATCCCTGCGAACAGATAGGAATATAGTGTTAGACGAACATTGTTTGCTAAGCTTTAACCAATTAAAAATTTTGTTTATCACAGCACCGGTGTTGAAAATGTATGATCCGTGCTGTTACAGTAGTTATTCCCATGTTAGGAAAGTTATGTCAAAGTAATCCTTCAAATTGGTACAATCACATAGACAGAATACAGCAAATACTGAATGACACAAAGCCAAAGACAACAAAATACAAACCTTTTCAAATTTTGACAGGGTTAAATATGCGCAAAAAAGATGAACATTTAAGGAAACTGGAAGAGAACTTAGAAAAAGATGAATTAATAAAGGGCAGGAAAATATAGAGAGCCGCAAGAGAAAAGAATTAAATTTAATGGGAAAAGAAAAGAAAATACGTACAAATGAGGAGAACTTGTTGCTTTTAAAACAACTTAGTATGGGAAATCTAAGACGCTTTGAGCTAAGTTTTTAGGACCTTATAAAATAACAATAAAAATTAAACATGGACGTTATGAAGTCAACAAAGTAGGTAATCAAGAAGGGCCCAAAATAACAACCAGCGTACCCTCCTCGATGCAAAATCATTTAACGCATCGTTAAAGTATATAAAGTGACATATTCATTCTCCATATGAATTACTTAAACCGATCTTTTGAAAAGCTTCACTCTTCAAAAGCCTCACAGTTCATTACTTAAACCGATCTTTTGGAAAGCTTCACTCTTCAAAAGCTTCAACATAAAAGTTCTCTCAAGACACCAATCGTCAAACGATAAAAAGCTTAATTAAACAAAGATGTAGGGCTCTGTAGGACTTTAAGGTTTCCTGGTCCATAAACATAATTCTGTCAGTTAGTTTATAAGTGATTCTGGTGTAATTAATAACAAACTCCATCAAATAAAAATTATAAAATACAAATTATAAAATAAAAATATATTTTTGTAATTTGATGAACACCTAAATACTTAATTGGCGCAGCCGGTAGGATGTTAGTTATTGATGAGGCAAAAATTAATCCAAGTCTTTAACTGTCATCCGCAAAAGAACTCACGTGAATCGCGACGGCAACTTCAGTGACATCAGTCGAAAATATAAATCCAACAAGCAGTGAAGTGTAAAGGAATAGTAGCCCGCTTAAACAAAACAAGTGTGACCGCTACATAAATCCAACCCCACAAACTGTGAAGTGAACAAGAACAGTAGCCCGCTTTAACAAAACAAGTGTGACCACTACAAATTAAACCAGTAGAACGCTACAGTCAGGTGCTGACTGTAGAAGGCCATGGATTATCATGGTATACCGTGTATAATTTATTTTCCCGTATTATAATGAAAATTTTTGTTTGTTTGAATTTAAGCATTTAAAAACATAAATTTTATATTCTTATTATTTAATTCGAACGACACGCATAAATTCAATTGACAGACAGAAGAAGAAGAACGCATAAACAATACAAAAGCGAACAGACAAGAATTATAAGCATTAGGTAGGGCGAGAGAGCAATAAGTTGGTGTATGCATTTTCCGTAATGCCAAACAGAAGTGACGGCAAAGGAAGTTTTAGAGTACCTTAGCGGAGTGTGTGCCGGATTCCAAGACCAATGATGTTGACAGTGTTCGGGTTCGACTGCTGCCGCGATCAATATGTGTGACATGTTTTTTTTTTTTCTTTTCTATTAAATTTTTTAAAAGCTTAACAAACAAAAATTTAGAAAAATTTTGGTATTCAACATATATAATAAGAACACTTTTATAAACTTTGCGAATGTTGCACAAATCTGAAAGTTACGTGTGTGTGCCGAATACGGCAATTGATGCGTGTTAGAGCGGGACGCCGAAACATAAATGTCCAAATGCAGACATGCATGTATCGGCATCCCGCTCTAACATTCGTAACTTATTGATTGTCTTAATTATTGCAAAAAAAACATGAGATTTAATTTTTGAAAACTATTTGTTTTGATATTTAATTAAATAACTGAAGTTTTCCTTTAAGTTAAAAAAAAAACCAAAAAAAGTAATTAAAATAAAAGGTTGCACCCCGCCAGCCGGGCATGGGATTCGAACTCACGCACGCAGGACCGCTGTCCACCACTCTAACCACTAAGCCACCGCCTCATTTGTTGATCGACCGGCAAAGTTGCATTCTGAGCTAATTCTGTTACCATTCTATGCAAATAAAAAGTTTTGTAAAATGCTGTGTGTCCGACGATTCGAACTTCGGTATGATGCGAAAAATTAGGTCTTAATATGCGCATAAGTATACGTTCAAATTGAGTTTAATTCGGATCATATCTCACTTATTTTTAGTCCGATTTAAATGAAATTTTCAGAAAACACCCGTGGCAATGTATTTGCCATAAGAGTTATATAACCTTGGTTGTAGGGTGTATATTATGTATATTAAATAGTTATTACTGATTTACAGAGGCGGGAAGGGGCGTGGCCAAATTTCATAAAAACTTTGAGACACTGCAACATACACGGATGTTGTCACAAAATTTGAAGACTCTAGCTCTTATAGTTTCTGAGATCCAGGTGTTCATACAGACAGACAGACGGACAAACAGACAGACAGACAGACAGACAGACAGACGGACAGACAGACATGGCTCAATCGACTCGGCTGTTGATACTGATTCAGAATATATATAGTTTATGAGGTCGGAGATGCCTCCTTCTGCCTGTTACGCACATTTGCGTTCTGACAAACACAGTAGTCCATGAATTTTTTTAAAATCCATGGCCTAAAAACACGTTCTAAAAGAAAAAAATTGAACAAAAATGGCATTATCAAGTGATAATCTATCCCAATTGCTGCGACAAATACGTCAAGTGCCGCAGTTCTGTGGAGAGCCAAACAGCCTCAGTTCGTTTATCAGACGAATTGAATACCTGCTAAACCTATACCCGACAGACAACCCTCTTCAGAAAGCCATTATTTATGGAGCCATCGAACTACAGGTCATCGGAGATGCTGAGAAGGTCTCCCAAACTCGGATTTCACAACGAATGGTCAACCCTCAAGGAATTTAAAACTCAAACCCCCCTGGAGAAACTTTTGCGATGTTTGTATTGCACGCCCTACAAAGGCAATTTACGACAATTTTGTGAAGAATTAGAAGTTAAGTCAACTATTATTATTAATAAGTTAGCCTTAGAAAAAATCAAAATAACACATTAGTCTATTCACAAGCAATGGCAAACCAATAAAAAATTCAACGTTCCTCCCTGATAGGCTGTTCATGACCCTAGCGAGGCATGACATTTCAACTGTCCAAAAATTACGCCAAGTTGCCCAACAAGAAGGTCTTTACGAAGACCCAATTTCTAAGAAATCAGATTATTGTCCAAAACTTAATACAAACTCACTAAATTTAAACACTTATACCAACACAAATAAAAACAACAACTCTCATGCCAATCAACAATTTCTAACCCCTTCAACCCATTAATAAATCCCACACAGATCCAAAACCCAAATGTAAACAACCAAACCCCTCATAAACAAGCTTTTCCAGCTAGACTACATCCCACCAGATCCAAACCCAAAATTTAAACAACCAAACCCTTCATAAACAAGCTTTCCCGTCTAGACAACAACAATTCGGTCAGAACAGATCATTGTTTACTGAATTCAGAGCAGACTTAATTCGCGACCGACAGAACGACACCCAAAACTATTATCAGCCCCCCCAACAACCAAGAGTGCCGAATAAGCGTTTTAGAGAAGGCAGCGGACAATCGCGCATGCAGACAGACGAAAATCACCATCAATACGAGTTAGATTACAATAACATTGCTGACCAAGATAATAACAACGACGAACAGTTCCACGAAAATAAATTACAAGACACACAAAGCGAGACGTATACAAATCAGCAAGTTCAACAGGCCGAAAATTTTCCATTACCAGCCTGGGAACCCACCAATACATAGAGATCATGTTTAACAATCATAGATACCGATGAACTCAAACTTTTTCAATCTTCAAGTTCATGATAAACAAATAAATGTCAGAAGTATGACAGATTATTCAAAACTAAATAAATTCATAGATCTTCCGGCCAATGACTTTTTCAACAATCGCAGAGATTCTATATTCACTCGTTTTCACCATTTAATGACATTCTATTAGGAAGGAAAGTACTAATGGAAAACAACGGTTGTATAGATTATTTTAGAAAAGAAACAATTATCAATGGAAGAACATTCCTTCATAAAGAACTTGAACTTTCTGACGGAAATTCGTCAAAAAATTTTGAAGCAATTTTACAAGAAAACCACTTTACAACCGAAATAAACTATGCATTGGACAATGATATAAACTCAGACCACACATACCGACTAGACCATTTAAACAATGAAGAAAAACATAGATTAACACAATTACTAAAAGAATTTAAAGACATCCAGTATTCTGATAAGGAAAACTTAACTTTTACAAGTATCATACGCCATGAAATCAAAACAGCTCACGAAAACCCAGTGTATAAAAAACCCTATTCATATCCTTTTGCTTATGAAGCAGAAGTTAACAAACAAATTGAGGAAATGCTACAACAAGGCATTATACGCGAAAGCGACTCTCTCTATTGCAGTCCCTTATGGATTGTCCCCAAAAAGATGGACGCATCTGGCAAACCAAAATTCAGGTTGGTCGTCGACTATCGAAACCTTAATGAAATAACTATCAATGATAAATTCCCAATCCCGAACATGGACGAAATATTAGGCAAGTTAGGAAAATGTCAATACTTCACAACAATCAAAGGGTATTCACCAAATCGAAATGGACCCTAAATCCATACCAAAAACTGCATTTGGTTTGAAAAATGCCCCAGCAACATTCCAACGTTGCATGAACTTCGTTCTTATAGATCTCATTAATAAACATTGCCTCGTATATTTAGATGATGTTATCATCTACTCAACATCCCTTACTGAACACTTGAACTCACTGAAGAAAGTTTTTCATACGCCATGAAATCAAAACAGCTCACGAAAACCCAGTGTATAAAAAACCCTATTCATATCCTTTTGCTTATGAAGCAGAAGTTAACAAACAAATTGAGGAAATGCTACAACAAGGCATTATACGCGAAAGCGACTCTCCCTATTGCAGTCCCTTATGGATTGTCCCCAAAAAGATGGACGCATCTGGCAAACCAAAATTCAGGTTGGTCGTCGACTATCGAAACCTTAATGAAATAACTATCAATGATAAATTCCCAATCCCGAACATGGACGAAATATTAGGCAAGTTAGGAAAATGTCAATACTTCACAACAATCGACTTAGCAAAAGGTTTTCACCAAATCGAAATGGACCCTAAATCCATACCAAAAACTGCATTCTCAACTAAACACGGTCACTACGAGTATACTCGCATGCCATTTGGTTTGAAAAATGCCCCAGCAACATTCCAACGTTGCATGAACTTCGTTCTTAAAGATCTCATTAATAAACATTGCCTCGTATATTTAGATGATGTTATCATCTACTCAACATCCCTTACTGAACATTTGAACTCACTGAAGAAAGTTTTTCAGAAACTCAAAGAGGCAAATCTTAAACTCCAGTTGGACAAATGTGAGTTTTTTAAAAAACAAACAAATTTCTTAGGTCATACCATAAGTCCAGATGGTATACGACCCAACAAAGAAAAAGTAAAAGCTGATTGAAATATTTCCTATTCCAAAAACCTCTAAAGAAATTAAATCATTTTTAGGCTTATGCGGATATTACCGCAAGTTCATTCCAGATTTTGCCAAAATAGCAAAACCTCTCACCTTATTTTTAAAGAAAGGAGCTAAAATAAATATAAAGGACGAAGCATATAATAAATCTTTCGAAAAGTTAAAAACCCTTATCATGAACGACCCCATCCTCATTTGCCCTGACTTTACAAAAACATTTCAAGTTACTACTTATGCCAGCAATTTCGCCATTGGAGCTGTACTATCACATGTTTTCCTTTTTTTCTTTCTTTTCTATTAAATAATTTAAACAGCAACATAAGAATAGTTTTAAAATTTTCTGATACGCAACATATTTAATTAAGTAGAACACTTTTATAATCTTTGCCGAATGTTGCACAAATCTGACAGTTGCGTAAGTACGCCGAATACGGCAATTGATGTGTGTTAGAGCGGGACGCCGAAACATAAATGTGGAAATGCACGGAAGGGCAAAAAATTTATATGAAGTTGTACAGTAGCTTAGTGGAGTGTGTGCTGTAGCATCGACTCAAATAAAAAATAAAATGAAGCCCAAAAGAATGCCACAAAAGAGAGAAGAAAAATAATAAAATTAGAGTAGATCCTTAAAAGTATGCTATAAAAATAATTAAAACTTTGAAGTAGTTGGCTACACTAATGGACCCATAGGCCAGCTATGATTAGGAGAAAAATACCCAGATCTTCAAGGGTCTAGAATGAAGCAGAGCTGGGGATTAAGAAATTTGCAAGTCAGCATTAGTGAAAGAGTTGGCGCCGGAGAAAGTGGTGAAAGCGGGAAAAGAAAGTAGTGTGAAAATTATTAAAATTTTCTGGAACTATCCTGAGGAAAACACTGGAGATTTCAATATTTCTTTGGGTAAATATTAATAGTGTAAAGAATGAGGAAAAATGTATATAAATGGAAATATCTAAATAGATTTGGCAAATTTACTCCAATTGGGACCGGACAGAAAGCTGGACTTTGACCAAGGGCCCGTCACCAAGGAATATTACCCAGTTCGGGTTAGACGTCGTCCACCAAACCGGCAGATCGACGAGCTCGGCGGAAATCAACCTTTGTTAAATCATAGCCTATTAAGAAGCAAAATTTAAATAAGGGGCGTTTTCTAAAGCAGAGTTCGCCACTCCGCTAAGACGGAGTAGCAATTTTCTCACACACCCTAAAAGGCAGCAGCAAACCGTAAAGTTAGCGTACAACAAAAATTGCGATTTCGCGCTGAACGACCACACGGTCAATATAGCCCCATAAAGAAAACAAAATGTTTCTCTAAATAGTTAGCCCAATTCTCTACTAAATTAAATTTTCTGCCAATGCCTAAAATAAACCACAGTCAGATCCTTTAGAATGTTGAAATATAGAAAATTGACTGATGGCCACCTCGATGTTACCACATACTTTTGAGGAAAAAAATTAATAAAAATAGTAATAGAAACCAATATAGGAATATTCTGTTAAATTAAGTTTTTGTTTATCTCTAGCATTAACTAAAATAATTCACCTATTTGTTATTATATACTATGTTCACTTTAGGTTATTAGTCTTTTTTCCGATTACTGTTTGGTTTTTTTCCGAGAATGTCTAAACTGGAGATTTTTTTTGTTGCTAGGTACTATATTTTGAATTTTTTCAAAAACATTTTAAACAAACAGGTGCCGAGCAAGAGATCGATCTTTCGCCGACGGAAACCGTAAGTAAAATCCATTTTTTTTATTACGTTTGAAATATGGTCCAAGCAACTATAAAAAAATAAAATATCAAGAACAAGTCACATCTCCTTTTGATAAACAGCCGAAAGTAAGCAATACAAATTTAAAATTTTATCTAAAAATAAAATTGCAGTTTTAAGCAACGCCTTTAAAACTGTGAAAACGAATGAGATAACGAAAGTGAACAAAGAGCATATTTTAATTACCAACTCAATTCTCTTTAAATGTTAGAAATAGGAATGATTAGTTTAACCACATAAATTTATAACATTACCTTTGAATAATTTAATTAAATTTATAATGTTTTAGAAATTTTAATCTTTTGAACTCGATGCTAACGCTCCCGCTGTTGTAAGGAAAAAGGGGTCGCCTGAACTAAAAGTTCAATGGAGGTGATCATGGTTGGGTGGGCAAATGCGAACTTCTTCAACACCTAAGTTCGCCGGCATACCATTCTAGGCTCCTATCCTATATCCTATTTTCTGTTTGGTCATGTATATCTGCTTTCTCTTCCGGTTTTGTAATTTTCTAGTTCCTTTTGTCGCAGCACGTTCTTTCTTGATTTTTATTATTATTGTTAGTAGCCCTATGTTGTGTGAACAAGACCTCCACCCCCAAAGCCGACGAGCTAGAGCCGGAAATAATAACGTGCACAGCTTCACACAGCATTACAACCGATCCCCAAATTTGGTTGCACGCTACAGTGCCGGATTCGAAAAGCAATGATCCTGCCGCGATCAATGTGTGACGAGTTTTCCTTTTTCTCTTTCTTTTCTATTCAATAATTTAAACAGCAACATATCAATAGTTTTTAAATTTTTTGGTACGCAACATATTTAATTAAGTAGAACACTTTTATAATCTTTGCCGAATGTGGCACAAATCTGACAGTTGCGTAAGTACGCCCAATACGGCGATTGATGTGTGTTAGAGCGGGACGCCGAAACATAAATGTGCATATGCAGACATGCATGTATCGGCGTCCCACTCTAACATTCGTAACTTATTGTCTTAAATATTGCAAAAAAAAACATGAAATTTAATTTTTGGGAATATTTTTATTGATATTTAATTAAATAACTGTAGTTTTCTTTTAAGCTTATAAGAATAAAGAAATAACCAAAAAAAAAAAGAGATTAAAAAATAAACTTGCCCCAGCCGGCCGCTCATGGGATTCGAACTCACGCACGCAGGACCGCTGTCCGCCTCTTTAACCACTAAGCCACCTCCTAATTTTTTGATCGATCGGCAAAGTTGCATTCTGAGATAATCCTGTTACCATTCTATGCAAATAAAAAGTTTTGTAAAATGCTGTGTGTCCGACTATTCGAACTTCGGTATGATGCGTAAATTAGGTCTTAATATGCGCATAAGCATACGTTCAAATTGAGTTTAATTCGAATCATATCTCACTTATTTTTAGTCCGATTGAAATGAAAACACCAGTGGTAAGGTATTTGTCATGTGAGATGTACAACTTTGCTTGTTGGGTGTATACTGTGTATATTAAATTGTTATAACTGATTTACAGAGGCGGGGAGAGGCGTGGCCAAATTTAAAAAAAAAACTTTGAGACACCTGCATATACACGTATGTTGTCACAAAATTTTATTGTTCTAGCTCTTATAGTTGCTGAGATCCAGACGTTCATACATACGGACAGACAGACGGACTTACAGACATGGCTCAATCGACTTGGCTAGTTTATGGGGTCGGAGATTCCTCCTTCTGCCTGTTATGCACATTTGCGTTCCGACAAACACAGTAGTCCATGAATTTTTTTAAAATCCATGGCCTAAAAATGCTGAGCCGTAATTACATTGTTAGAAAAACTTAAAAAGGAATTGAAATGAAAACACCAGTGGTAAGGTATTTGTCATGTGAGATGTACAACTTTGCTTGTTGGGTGTATACTGTGTATATTAAATTGTTATAACTGATTTACAGAGGCGGGGAGAGGCGTGGCCAAATTTCAAAAAAAACTTTGAGACACCTGCATATACACGTATGTTGTCACAAAATTTTATTGTTCTAGCTCTTATAGTTGCTGAGATCCAGACGTTCATACATACGGACAGACAGACGGACTGACAGACATGGCTCAATCGACTTGGCTGTTGATACTGATTCAAAATATATATAGTTTATGGGGTCGGAGATTCCTCCTTCTGCCTGTTATGCACATTTGCGTTCCGACAAACACAGTAGTCCATGAATTTTTTTAAAATCCATGGCCTAATAAGAATAACGGAATAATAATCCATGGCCTTCTACAGTCAGCACCTGACTGTAGCGTTTGACTGGTTTTACATATAATGTTATATCACTTAGTGTTTCTATGTATTATGTTTTCAATTTCCATGTATTTCAATGTATCTTAATTTCTATATTAATATATTATTAAATGCTGCAGCGCTCCAACAGCCACATTCAAATTCAAGTTCTCATACTCAGAAAAGAAATTAATATAATTTACTAAGTGATCTGAATCCCCCGAATCTAATTTAAAATTTACTTCATCTGGTTCTTCAGTGTAATTTCCTAATTTCATCATAATTACACATTTTTGCAGCGTTGCTATCTTCTAATTCTTTTTCTCTCTTACTTCTGCATTCATCAAAAAAGCAAATGCACGTTCAGCCTGCCTTTCCTTTGCTATCTGAGCCTGTCTCTTCAATATTATTTTAGTCGAAACATTCTGGTTTTCTGTCTGTCTTTCTTTTTATGGCCCATTTTCTTACAATGCAAACATTTGAGCTTTGAATTATTCTTAAATGGTTTCTTCGTAAATTTCATCGCATTTATTTATTTTTGTATCATCTGTGGGGTCTTGGATGCCTATTTCCTGTATCACTTTAGCATTGGTGTCCTTTGTTCACACCTTAACGAAGTCCAAGGTAAAATTGCTCTCAGAGAGGGTTTCGAATTACTTAACTAGTTAATAACTTCTTCATAGCTAGTCAAAACTGTAAAAAGTAGGTGAGCAATTATCCATTTCGTCCACCTTTGCTCCTGCCGCAACTAACTCAGTTATCAAATCTTCAAATAAATAAAAATGGTTCACTAGCGGAATATCACCGTTCAATTTTAAAGACAATAATTGTTTATGTTGTGAAAGTTGAGATGCCAACTTGTTACGCTCGTCAATAGCATCTTATTATCAAAACCAGTCGAACCCTACAGTCAGGAGCAGACTGTAGAAGGCCATGGATTACGAGTATTATTCTTATTATTTAATTCGAACGACACGCACAAATTCACTTGACAGACAAAAGAAGAACACATAAACAAAAGCGAGTAGACAAGAAGCATATGCATTAGATAGAGCGAGAGGGCAATAAGTTGATGTGAAGCAGTACAGTAGCTTAGTGGAGTGTGTGCCGGATTCGAAGTCCAATGATGTTTTGACAGTGTTCGGGTTCGATTGCTGCTGTTTTTCTTCTTTCTTTTCTATTTAATAATTTAAAAGCTTAACAAACAAAAAATTTTTAATTTTTTGGTACGCAACATATTAATTAAACCAGTCGAACGCTACAGTCAGGTGCTGACTGTAGAAGGCCATGGATTATCATGGTATACCGTGTATAATTTATTTTCCCTTATTTATAATGAAAATTTTGGTTTGTTTGAATTTAAGCATTTAAAAATATAAATTTTATCTTCTTATTATTTAATTCGAACGACACGCCAAATTCGATTGACAGGTAGAAGAAGAAGAACACATAAATAATGCAAGGACGGATAGACAAGAAGTATAAGCATTAGATCATAATGGCAAACAGGAGTCGCGGCTGCGGAAGTTGTGCAGTAGCTTAGTGGAGTGTGTGCCGGATTCGAAGACCAATGATGTTGACATTGTTCGGGTTCGATTGCTGCCGCGGTCAATGCGTGATATGTTTTCCTTTCTTTCTTTCTTTTCTATTAAATAATTTAAAAGCTTAACAAACACTAATTTAATTTTTGGTACGCAACATATTAAATTAGAACACTTTTATAAACTTTGCCCTATGTTGCACAAATCTGACAGTTGCGTATGTGTGCGGAATACGGCAATTGATGCGTGTAAGAGCGGGATGCCGACACATAAATGTGCAAATGCAGACATGCATGTATCGGCATCCCGCTCTAACATTCGTGTACATTGATTGTCTTAACTATTGCATAAAAATATGAAATTTATTTTGATTGCTATTTAGTTAAATAATTTAGAATTAAGGTAGAGGTTGTAGTTTTCGGCTGTTGTTTTCCTTTTAGTTTATATAAATAAAAAAAACCAAAAAAAGTAATTAAAATAAAAAATTGCACTAGCCTCCGCTAGGACTCGAACTCGCTCACGCACGAACATACGAACTCTCTAAGAAGTGCCGTCCGCCACTCTAACCACTAAGCCACAACCCCATTTATTTTCCGATCGGCAAAGTTGCATTCTGAGCTGGCAATTCTGTTACCATTCTATGCAAATAAAATGTTTTGTTTTATGCTGTGTGTCCGAAGCTAGATTCGAACTTCGGTATGATGCGTAAATTAGGTCTTAATATGCGCATAAGTATACGTTCAAATTGAGTTTAATTCGGATCATATCTCACTTATTTTTAGTCCGATTGAAATGAAATTTTCAGGAAACACCCGTGGAAAGGTATTTTTCATGTGAGATGTAAAACTTTTGTTGTGGTGTGTATATTGTGTATATTAAACTGTTATTACTGATTTACAGAGGCGGAGAGAGGCGTGGCCAAATTTCAAAAAAAACTTTGAGACACCTGAATATAAACGTATGTTGTCACAAAATTTGAAGACTCTAGCTCTTATAGTTTCTGAGATCCAGGTGTTCATACAGACAGACAGACGGACAGACGGACAGACAGACATGGCTCAATCGACTCGGCTGTTGATACTGATTCAGAATATATATAGTTTATGGGGTCGGAGATGCCTCCTTCTGCCTGTTACGCACATTTGCGTTCCGACAAACACAGTAGACCATGAATTTTTTTAAAATCCATGGCCTAAAAACTTTTATAAACTTTGCCGAATGTTGCACAAATCTAACAGTTGCGTTCCTACGCCGAATACGGCAATTATTGTGTTAGAGCGGGACGCCGGAACATAAATGTGCAAATGCAGACATGCATGTATCGGCGTCTCGCTCTAAATATTGCATCAAAATATTTAACCCAATTCTTGAAAACTATTTTTATTGGTATTTAATCAAATAACTATAATTTTCCTTTTAATTTATAAGAACAAACAAAAAAACCAAAAAAGAAGTAATTTAAATAAAAAGTCACACCAGCCGCGCGTAGGACTTGAACTCTCGAACTCACCCACAAATTCTCTAAGGAATGTCGTCCGTCACTCTAACTACTAAGCCAATGCCTCATTTGTTGTCCGATAGCCAAAGTTGGATTCTGAGCTAATTCCATTGTTACCATTCTATGCAAATAAAAAGTTTTGTAATATGTTGTGTGTCCGACGCTAGATTCGAACTTTGGTATGATGCGTAAAATAGGTCTTAATATAAGCATAAATATATGTCGGAGTAATAGTAATAGTAGTGGTAGTAGTAGAACATCACGCATGACCTCGAATTATTTCATCATATTATGTTTTGCGTCTGTGCTCGGACACCTCGTGGTGTCCGTCGTTTTTCTGCAAGTACCGTTGCAGCAGTGTGACAACGCCGTGTCGTCTGTTTAACTGCACGGTGTGTCCGTCGTTTTTCGGCAAGTACCGTTGGAGCGGGGCGACAACGCCGTGTCGCCTGTTTAGTTGCACGGCGATGCGACGTTGCCGCCGAGTGTGGTTCGAAGGTTTCGTATAGGCTGTTAGAAAACGAGCAGGGCAGTTTTGCTTGAGGGACCGCCTGTGAACAGTTTGAAACACGCTACGCTCTAATGGGTGACAAAGACAATTCGACATCAGAAGTGGGATCGGGTCCTACACCTTCAACAGTATATGGACCATGGCGTACTATTATAGAAATGCAAAATAAAAATTTAATTGAACTTGTGCGGGCCATACAAACAACGGCATCTAATGGGAGCAGTGCAGTGTTGCAGTACCCAAGGGATTCAAAATCATAGAGGCAAAATTTTCGAAATCACGTTTGATTCTGGAGCTGGATGCTCGCTGCTGAAAGAAAGCTAAGTACTAAATTTTCTGGTAAAAGATTTAAAAATGTTGTTATGCTAAAAAGCATAGGCAATAATGGAATATGTAGTACTGTATAGGTTTTAAGTAACGTAAAAATTGAGGATTATTGCATTGAAGAACAAGAGAGGCATCAAACCAAGTTGAGTCTAAAATTCAAAGGGCCTTTTTGAAATAATACAGGTTCTGGAGGGTGACAGGTACAGTTTAAAGTCCTTAACCAATATAAGAAATTATAAATATGCAGATGAAGATTTGAGAAAAATGCCAGAGGAGCAAGTGCCCGTGGAGTTGAATGTGTGTGAAGACAGCGAAAATGAAAATGTTGAAGCCACTGAAGAAAGTGAAGCACACCAATAAAGGTGGTGAAAGAATTACTGCTGGCCAAAGAAAATGGCAGAGTAACAAGATAAATAATGCAAGCACGAGTGCAAAACAAACTGATGTTTGTTTTGATCATGGCGTGTGGGGCATTGAATTTGTGATGTTGAATGAAGAAGAATAATTGATTTTGTTAAAAATTACATAATAGTAAGAATTATGTAAAGATATTGGTTAAGAAGGCTTGATACTGTTCTGTGAAATTAACTTGATAAGTTTATACGAATCCTTTGTAAATAATAAAATTATAAAAAGACAATTGGATGGAACACGAGGTCGTGTTAGAGTCAGGATGGCCGTGTCGGAGTAATAGTAATAGTAGTGGTAGTAGTAGAACATCACGCATGACCTCGAATTATTTCATCATATTATGTTTTGCGTCTGTGCTCGGACACCTCGTGGTGTCCGTCGTTTTTCTGCAAGTACCGTTAGAACGGTGCGACAACGCCGTGTCGCCTGTTAAATTGCACGGTGTGTCCGTGGTTTTTCTGCAAGTACCGTTGCAGCAGTGTGACAACGCCGTGTCGTCTGTTTAACTGCACGGTGTGTCCGTCGTTTTTCGGCAAGTACCGTTGGAGCGGGGCGACAACGCCGTGTCGCCTGTTTAGTTGCACGGCGATGCGACGTTGCCGCCGAGTGTGGTTCGAAGGTTTCGTATAGGCTGTTAGAAAACGAGCAGGGCAGTTTTGCTTGAGGGACCGCCTGTGAACAGTTTGAAACACGCTACGCTCTAATGGGTGACAAAGACAATTCGACATATACGTTCAAATTGAGTTTAATTCGGATCATATCTCACTTATTTTTAGTCCGATTTAAATGAAATTTTCGGAAAACACCCGTGGAAAGGTATTTGTCAGGTGAGATGCACAACTTTGGTTGTTGGGTGTATATTGTGAATTTTAAATAGTTTTTACTGATTTTCAGAGGCGGGAAGGGGCATGGCCGAATTTCAAAAAAACTTTGAAACACTGCAACATACACGGATGTTGTCACAAAATTTGAAGACTAGCTCTTATAGTTTCTGAGATCCAGGTGTTCATACAGACAGACAGACGGACAGACAGACAGACAGACAGACATGGCTCAATCGACTCGGCTGTTGATACTGATTTACATAGTTTATGGGGTCGCAGATGCCTCCTTCTGCCTGTTACGCACATTTGCGTTCCGACAAACACAGTAGACCATGAATTTTTTTAATTAAGTAGAACACTTTTATAAAGTTTGCCGAATGTTGCACAAATCTGACAGTTGCGTAAGTACGCCGAATACGGCAATTGATGTGTGTTAGAGCGGGACGCCGAAACATAAATGTGGAAATGCACGGAAGGGCAAAAAATGTATATGAAGTAGTACAGTAGCTTAGTGGAGTGTGTGCCGGATTCGAAAAGCAATGATCCTGCCGCGATCAATGTGTGACGAGTTTTCCTTTTTCTCTTTCTTTTCTATTCAATAATTTAAACAGCAACAT
The DNA here is from genome assembly GCA_018151435.1 of Zaprionus africanus. NCBI lineage: Eukaryota > Metazoa > Arthropoda > Insecta > Diptera > Drosophilidae > Zaprionus > Zaprionus africanus. Next base: position 45,719 of record JAECXB010000764.1, read on the forward strand.
ATCAATAGTTTTTAAATTTTTTGGTACGCAACATATTTAATTAAGTAGAACACTTTTATAATCTTTGCCGAATGTGGCACAAATCTGACAGTTGCGTAAGTACGCCCAATACGGCGATTGATGTGTGTTAGAGCGGGACGCCGAAACATAAATGTGCATATGCAGACATGCATGTATCGGCGTCCCACTCTAACATTCGTAACTTATTGTCTTAAATATTGCAAAAAAAACATGAAATTTAATTTTTGGGAATATTTTTATTGATATTTAATTAAATAACTGTAGTTTTCCTTTAAGCTTATAAGAATAAAGAAATAACCAAAAAAAAAAGAAATTAAAATATAAACTTGCCCCAGCCGGCCGCTCATGGGATTCGAACTCACGCACGCAGGACCGCTGTCCGCCTCTTTAACCACTAAGTCACCTCCTAATTTTTTCATCGATCGGCAAAGTTGCATTCTGAGCTAATCCTGTTACCATTCTATGCAAATTAAAAGTTTTGTAAAATGCTGTGTGTCCGACGATTCGAACTTCGGTATGATGCGTAAATTAGGTCTTAATATGCGCATAAGCATACGTTCAAATAGAGTTTAATTCGGATCATATCTCACTTATTTTTAGTCCGATTGAAATGAAAACACCAGTGGTAAGGTATTTGTCATGTGAGATGTACAACTTTGCTTGTTGGGTGTATACTGTGTATATTAAATTGTTATAACTGATTTACAGAGGCGGGGAGAGGCGTGGCCAAATTTCAAAAAAAACTTTGAGACACCTGCATATACACGTATGTTGTCACAAAATTTTATTGTTCTAGCTCTTATAGTTGCTGAGATGCAGGCGTTCATACATACGGACAGACAGACGGACTGACAGACATGGCTCAATCGACTTGGCTGTTGATACTGATTCAAAATATATATAGTTTATGGGGTTGGAGATTCCTCCTTTTGCCTGTTATGCACATTTGCGTTCCGACAAACACAGTAGTCCATGAATTTTTTTAAAATCCATGGCCTAATAAGAATAACGGAATAATAATCCATGGCCTTCTACAGTCAGCACCTGACTGTAGCGTTTGACTGGTTAATTAATTAAATAAATAAATAAATAAATAAATCACTTAGTGTTTCTATGTATTATGTTTTCAATTTCCATGTATTTCAATGTATCTTAATTTCTATATTAATATATTATTAAATGCTGCAGCGCTCCAACAGCCACATTCAAAATCAAGTTCTCATACTCAGAAAAGAAATTAATATAATTTACTAAGTGATCTGAATCCCCGAATCTAATTTAAAATTAACTTCATCTGGTTCTTCAGTGTAATTTCCTAATTTCATCATAATTGCACATTTTTGCAGCGTTGCTATCTTCTAATTCTTTTTCTCTCTTACTTCTGCATTCATCAAAAAAGCAAATGCACGTTCAGCCTGCCTTTCCTTTGCTATCTGAGCCTGTCTCTTCAATATTATTTCAGTCGAAAGATTCTGGTTTTCTGCCTGTCTTTCTTTATATGGCCCATTTTCTTACAATGCAAACATTTGAGCTTTGAATTATTCTTAAATGGTTTCTTCGTAAATTTCATCGCATTTATTTATTTTTGTATCATCTGTGGGGTCTTGGATGCCTATTTCCTGTATCACTTTAGCATTGGTGTCCTTTGTTCACACCTTAACGAAGTCCAAGGTAAAATTGCTCTCAGAGAGGGTTTCGAATTACTTAATTAGTTAATAACTTCTTCATAGCTAGTCAAAACTGTAAAAAGTGGGTGAGCAATTATCCATTTCGTCCACCTTTGCTCCTGCCGCAACTAACTCAGTTATCAAATCATCAAATAAATAAAAATGGTTCACTAGCGGAATATCACCGTTCAATTTTAAAGACAATAATTGTTTATGTTGTGAAAGTTGAGATGCCAACTTGTTACGCTCGTCAATAGCATCTTATTATCAAAACCAGTCGAACGCTACAGTCAGGAGCAGACTGTAGAAGGCCATGGATTATTATTCTTATTATTTAATTCGAACGACACGCACAAATTCACTTGACAGACAAAAGAAGAAAACATAAACAAAAGCGAGTAGACAAGAAGCATATGCATTAGATAGAGCGAGAGGGCAATAAGTTGATGTGAAGCACTACAGTAGCTTAGTGGAGTGTGTGCCGGATTCGAAGTCCAATGATGTTTTGACAGTGTTCGGGTTCGATTGCTGCTGTTTTTCTTCTTTCTTTTCTATTTAATAATTTAAAAGCTTAACAAACCAAAAATTTTTAATTTTTTGGTACGCAACATATTAATTAAAAAACTTTTATAAACTTTGCCGAATGTTGCACAAATCTAACAGTTGCGTTCCTACGCCGAATACGGCAATTATTGTGTGTTAGAGCGGGACGCCGGAACATAAATGTGCAAATGCAGACATGCATGTATCGGCGTCTCGCTCTAACATTCGTAACTTATTGATTGTCTTAAATATTGCATCAAAATATTTAACCCAATTCTTGAAAACTATTTTTATTGGTATTTAATCAAATAACTATAATTTTCCTTTTTAATTTATAAGAACAAAAAAAAACCCCAAAAGAAGTAATTTAAATAAAAAGTCACACCAGCCGCGCGTAGGACTTGAACTCTCGAACTCACCCACAAATTCTCTAAGGAATGTCGTCCGTCACTCTAACTACTAAGCCAATGCCTCATTTGTTGTCCGATAGCCAAAGTTGGATTCTGAGCTAATTCCATTGTTACCATTCTATGCAAATAAAAAGTTTTGTATTATGTTGTGTGTCCGACGCTAGATTCGAACTTCGGTATGATGCGTAAATTAGGTCTTAATATAAGCATAAATATACGTTCAAATTGAGTTTAATTCGGATCATATCTCACTTATTTTTAGTCCGATTTAAATGAAATTTTCAGAAAACACCCGTGGAAAGGTATTTGTCATGTGAGATGCACAACTTTGGTTGTTGGGTGTATATTGTGAATTTTAAATAGTTTTTACTGATTTTCAGAGGCGGGAAGGGGCATGGCCGAATTTCAAAAAAACTTTGAAACACTGCAACATACACGGATGTTGTCACAAAATTTGAAGACTAGCTCTTATAGTTTCTGAGATCCAGGTGTTCATACAGACAGACAGACGGACAGACAGACAGACAGACAGACAGACAGACAGACAGACGGACAGACAGACATGGCTCAATCGACTCGGCTGTTGATACTGATTTACATAGTTTATGGGGTCGGAGATGCCTCCTTCTGCCTGTTACGCACATTTGCGTTCCGACAAACACAGTAGACCATGAATTTTTTTAAAATCCATGGCCTAAAAATGCTTAGCCGTCATTACATTGTTGGAAAAACTTAAAAAGGAATTGAAATGAAAACACCAGGGGTAAGGTATATGTCATGTGATGTGTATATTAAATTGTTATAACTGATTTACAGAGGCGGGGAGAGGCGTGGCCAAATTTCAAAAAAAACTTTGAGACACCTGCATATACACGTATGTTGTCACAAAATTTTATTGTTCTAGCTCTTATAGTTGCTGCGATCCAGGCGTTCATACATACGGACAGACAGACGGACTGACAGACATGGCTCAATCGACTTGGCTGTTGATACTGATTCAAAATATATATAGTTTATGGGGTCGGAGATTCCTCCTTCTGCCTGTTATGCACATTTGCGTTCCGACAAACACAGTAGTCCATGAATTTTTTAAAATCCATGGCCTAATGAATTTTTTAAAATCCATGGCCTAAACATGAGATTTAATTTTTAAAAACTATTTTTGTTTATATTTAATTAAATAACTATAGTTTTCCTTTAAGCTTAAAAAAATAACCAAAAAAAAAAGTAAATAAAATAAGAAGTGCAGCGGCCGGCCGCACTTGGGATTCGAACTCACGCACGCAGGACTACTGCTTGCCACTATAACCACTGAGCCACTGCCTCATTTGTTTAATTCATTTGACAGACAAATGAAGAACACATAAACAATGCAAAAGCAAATAGACAAGAAGTTTGAGCATTAGAAATAGAGAGAGGGCAATAAATTAATGTGAAGTTGTACATTCGAAAACCAAAGATGTTGACAGTGCTCGGGTTCGATTCCTGCCGCGATCAATGTGTGACGAGTTTTCCTTTTTTTTCTTTCTTTTCTATTCAATAATTTAAACAGCAACTTATCAATAGTTTTTAAATTTTTTGGTACGCAACATTTTTAATTAAGTAGAACACTTTTATAAGGTTTGCCGAATGTTGCACAAATCTGACAGTTGCGTAAGTACGCCGAATACGGCAATTGATGTGTGTTAGAGCGGGACGCCGAAACATAAATGTGGAAATGCACGGAAGGGCAAAAAATGTATATGAAGTAGTACAGTAGCTTAGTGGAGTGTGTGCCGGATTCGAAAAGCAATGATCCTGCCGCGATCAATGTGTGACGAGTTTTCCTTTTTCTCTTTCTTTTCTATTCAATAATTTAAACAGCAACATATCAATAGTTTTTAAATTTTTTGGTACGCAACATATTTAATTAAGTAGAACACTTTTATAATCTTTGCCGAGTGTGGCACAAATCTGACAGTTGCGTAAGTACGCCCAATACGGCAATTGATGTGTGTTAGAGCGGGACGCCGAAACATAAATGTGCATATGCAGACATGCATGTATCGGCGTCTCGCTCTAACATTCGTAACTTATTGTCTTAAATATTGCAAAAAAAATTAAAAAATTTTTTTTAATATTATTTTTAATATTTAATTAAATAAAAATAATTTTCCTTTTTTTTTTTTAAAAAAAAAAAAAAAAAAAAAAAAAAAAAAAAAAAAAAAAAAAAAAAAACCCCCCCCCCCCCCCCCCCCCGATCCAAACAAACCAACCCACCCCCCCCCCCCCCCCCCCCCCCCCAAAAACAAAAAAAACCCCTAAAAAAAATAAAAAATTAAAAAAAAATAATTAAAAATAAATAAAATATAAAAAATTAAAAAAAAAATAAATTTTTTAATTTTTTTTTTTCTTTTTTTTTTTTTTTTTTTTTATTAATTTATTTATTTTTTTTTTTTTTTTTTTTTTTTTTTATAACTTTAATTAAACTTCAGAACGTTTGCTCTGTTTGAGTGTACTTTATTGAATGTTTACAATCTGTTTATTGGGTCTTTTATAACCCGCGCATACAATGCTTATATCTATGTATATCTATCTATTACATATATTCATATACATATGTATGCAGAAGGCATTGACCATATGTATGCAGAAGGCATTGACCACATGAGCTGCAAAGTGCATGCTCAGCATTCCCGCGCTCCGCGATCGGTTTATGAATGAGCGTTGGATCGTATTACTCAACGCTGGAATGCTTATGTAGTCTTTTTACGTTACGTTTACTATGACAAAGTGTCACAATGTATTTATGCAAAGTTATATCAATTCTTTATTTGATAATAGGGTAGATATGCTACACCTCCCTTTTTAAAGAAATGACGTAATACATGTAGTCATTTAGCTTTAGTGTTTATATATTGTGTTACAATTGAAATGTTATTGATTTGTTTCTTATTATTTATCTAATTATTAAAAATGGTTTGTCTCGATGCATTTGTGTTTAATGACAAAAGATATATATTTTTCTTTAATATTTTTTTTTATAGTGAATTACGTTATGTTTTGTTTTATGTTTAACTTTCTTAGAAGAATATATTTTTTTTTTTTTTTTTTTTTTTTTTTTTTTTTTCTTTTTGGGTTGATCAGACCTTTTTTTAAATGAAACGTTTCATTGATTATATATTTTTAACCTATCCTTATGTACTTTTTGTTTCTTTTGCTTTTTGTCTATAATTATAATGTTATCTCTGTCTTCTATGGTATCTACGGTATATGGACCTAAATATACTGGATCTAACTTATGACCCGCTTCGTTTCTTAATATAACTTTATCTCCTATTTTTAATTCAAAATCTGATGTTTTCTTATCGTAATTTTGTTTCCTATAAGACTTAGCTTTTTCTAACATGAGTCTAGCTCTTTTATATGCTATTTCTAATCTAAATTTTATTTCCTTAGAGTAATCTTCTACATTGTATAGTGGTTCTATTCTATCTGTTTTATTAAAGTCTACGAACTGTCTTGGCAGTCTTCCAAAGACTAGTTCATATGGACAGTATTCATGCATGACTGATGGTGTTGTGTTGAAACAATAGGTAAAATATTGTATCCAAGTGTCCCAATCAGTTTTGTCTGCAGAAATGTATGAACGAATGTATTCATTGAATGTTCTATGACTTCGTTCTATTGTCCCTAAGGTCTGGTGATGATATGCGGTTGATGTAAGATTTTCAATCTTCATATATTTACACATATCTAAAATTACCTTGTTTTTATACTCGGTACCCATGTCCGAAATGAACGTCTTCATTGGACCGTACTTAAGTATAAAATTTTCGAATATAGCTTTCGCGACAGTATTTGCGCTCTTGTTTGCAATTGGAATTGCCACTAGATACTTTGTTAAATCACATATTAGTGTGACGATGTATTCATTGCCATATTCTGATTTGGGTAGTGGACCAACGGTGTCCACTATCACTCTATCGAAAGCATTTGTTGGGGTTTCTGTGTTAGTCATTGGGGTCTTTGTATGTGTCGTTGTTTTCGACATTTGGCATTTATGACATCTACGTATGTACTCTTTTATATGACGAGTCATATTTTTCCAATAATAGTGTCTTTTTATTTTTGCTAGCGTTCTTGTAATGCCTGTATGACCTCCTTGAATTGGATCGTCATGGAATGTAGACAGTATTGATTGTATCTCTTTTTCAGTTTGTATAAAGGTCACCGGCTGGAGTAGCGCTACTCTTAATGATTTCAATTTCTTGTTGCCCATATGTTTGAAAGAATCTATTGAAATGGATTCAAAGATTTTTTCGCTCGGTGCCAATTTGAGTTGGCTGATTTTTAGCATACCGGCTTGCATTTCAAGCCTTTGGAAGAACTGACCTAAGTCTAGAATTCCATTGGTATATAAATCGTCAACATCAATTCTTGCAATAACTTTATTTCCTCGTTTTAGTAAACAAGTAGATTCAGTTATTCGCAAGGTCACTACTTTTCGTACTTCATCATTTGTTATGACTTCATGTACGTTGGGCTTAGATACATTTTGGATACTTTGCCTAGGCAATAGTTCCTTATTTGTTACTGTACAGTTTTTATCATGTCTACTTTGTTGCCTGGTAGTGACTTTCAGGACTTTATTTTGCATGTCTTTTAGTTCTTTTATATTTATACGCGAAAGTGCGTCTGCTACGAAATTATCTTTTCCCTTTAGGTATTCTACCGTGAAGTCGTATTCTTCAAGCTCTAGCCGCATGCGAGTTAATTTAGAACTGGGATTAGTCATAGAAAATAGATACGTTAATGGTCTGTGGTCCGTTTTAATAGTGAAATGTTTGCCATAAATGTATGGTCTAAAATGGGTGATTGCCCAATGAATTGCCGCTAGCTCTTGTTCCGTTGTACTCTTATTGCTTTCCCCTTTTGTAAATGAACGAGATGCATAAGCTATTGGGAGCTGAATCCCGTCACGGTTCTGAGTTAGAACCGCTCCGCAAGCTTGTTTACTAGCATCCGTTATAATGCAAAATTCTTTGCGAAAATCAGGATATTGTAATAATGTGGGGTGCATAAGTTTTTCTTTAAGGTATTCGAATGCGTTTTGGCATTCGCTTGACCATTCAAAAGGAACATTCTTTTTACATAATCTAGTTATGTGCCGTGAATAGTCGGCGAAATTTCTTATAAATCGACGATAATAGTTGCAGAATGCTACAAATCGTCTTGCGCTGTCCGCATCATGAGGGACAGGATAATTTTTGATGACGTCAAATTTCTTGTCATCTGGCAATACTCCTTTATCGGTGCATTTGTGACCTAGGAATGTCACTTCATGCATGAAAAATGAACATTTTTCTGGATGCAATTTTAGGTTATATTTCCTACATACATTAAAAACATCAGTTAGGTTCTTAATCATGTGTTTTTCGGAACATCCTATCACCATTAAGTCATCCATATAAAGGAATGCCTGAGAAGGTTCTAAACCAGAGAATGATATAGTCATCATTCTCTGAAATGAATTTGGTGCTATTTTAAGACCAAATGGTAATCGCGTGAAGCGATATGAGCCATTGCTTGTTGAAAAAGATGTTATATTTCTTGAGTTTTCTTCAAGTTCTATTTGATGAAAACCTGACATCAAGTCAAGGCATGAAAAGTATTTAGCTCGACCTAGTTGATCCATGATGTCATCAATTCTAGGGAGTGGAAATTTATCGGAAAGTAGTTTTTTATTGATTTGACGATAGTCAATTACTAATCGCCATTTCTTTTGTTCTGAATTCGGTAATGATTTCTTCGGAACTAACAAGAGTGGGCTGTTGTACTCGGATACAGACGGTTCTACGATTTTGTCGTTAATTAATTTCCCTACTTGTTTTTGGATTTCTTCAATGTGGCTATGCGGGCTTCTGTAGTTTTTTATATAAATGGGTTCATCATCTTTAAGTCTTAATGTCTGTCTATAAAAATTGTTTGTTGATATTGGTTCGGTTTCCAGTCCGAACACATCACTATATTTTGTGCATAATTCAGTTAATTGACTTTTAAATTGCTCTGGGAAATTTTTCTTTAGTTTTGAAAGTACTTGTTCGGTTCTATTTTCTGGATTGGTGCTATGAATGTCATAATCTTTTAGATTTTCATATTGGATTTTGTTTACTTTGACCAATTGGTCGAAATTAGTTGTATTTAGAAGTCGAATGTATACATGTTTGGATGCTGCTATTGTATTCGCAACGTAAATTCCATTATGTATTTCCTGATTAGGAACAAATATGTAATCATTTACGGTATTTATGTCTATTTTCCGAATAGCTTGTGATCTGGCTGGCAGAAGAACTGTATTGTTGCCAGCGCTATATGTTATCGGAACATATATTGGATAATTTAAATTTTGGGGTCTAATTATAAACCAGTCTTCACTTGGTTTGAAATCTAGCTGACAATTGAATTTTTTTATAAAATCAATGCCTATTATACCATCACATGGTATTGAAAAATTTGAGTCTACCAAATGAAATTCATGTGGAATAATATATTTTGTTGATTGAAGTTCTATTGAGGTTGTTCCTTGAGACTTTATTACACCTTGGCCTATGCCTTGGATGTTTATTATTTTTTCATCCTGAATTTTGAAGTTATCAGAATTTATTTTTAAAAGTGAGATATCTGCACCAGTATCTATGAGGAATGTTAGTTTATTTTCAGTTGAATGATTATAGAAAGTTACGAATATATTAAGACTATAATTGATGGAATGAACTTTTGCATTTATTGATTGTTTCCTAAAGGGTTCTGTGAGTTTTCCGACGTATTTTGCGCCATTCTCACATTGTTGTTATTGTTGCCCTGGTTGAAGTTACTTCGGCCTCTTCCTTGGTTTTGGCCTCTTCTTCCTCCACGGTTATTATAGCTATTATTATTGTTATTGTTGTAATTGCTGCCTCGGTTGTAATTGTTGTGGTTGCTATTTCTGCCACGATTAGAACCTCGGCCTCCTCTATTATTGTTATTTGCACCTCGTCGATAAAAAAGTACAGTGTTGCTTTGACCTGTTATCTCCGTGCAACTGTTTACAAATTTTGAAATGGCATCATTCATGTTTGTGAATGTGCCTGCTTGCATGATAAGTTTTACCTTATCAATGGAGCAATTTTGTGTCATGGCTTTTACAGCTGTTGTAGTGCTGTATTTATTTGCAAGGGATTGGCTGAGACCTTCACTGATATAGGCGCCTTCAAGGGCCTTTGTCAGTTTCTCCACATCTTGGGTGTATTGGTTAGCCGTTTTATTTTTCTGTTGTAGATTGAGAAGTTTGGCAGATATAACTTCTACCGATTCTCCTTTTACTGCACTTGACAGTTGGGTAATGATTGCAGCAATTGTCTGCTCATTACTTATAAGATTCCTTGCATGGCCTTTAAGTTTAGTTTTTATAAGGCTTATCGCTGTTGTCTCATGCGTGCCTTTTAAGGTGTCTAATAGACCTAGAGCATCTATAAAACTTTGTAAATTTTCGTGCCTACCATCAAACTCTGGTATCAGAGATGTGGCTAGCCTGATAAATTCGGTCAATGTCTGTGCCATTTTAGAAATTATTGTTTCTGGCTTATGCATTTATAAGACTTGTCAATACATTCATCAGTCCTTGAAACTGGTCGAGATCGTTGTCCACCAATTTGACTTAGCTTTCTGGCACTTTAATCAGAAGTCTTCGTTTTTGCTGTCATTGGTAGATCTTGTGTTTAGAGACGTTCGTGCACTTGGGCATTTTCAAGAAGTTTTCAGATATCGTATCCAAACGCTATACTTGTCTACTAAGGTACCTAAACATTTCTTCTATTACTCCTTCTATAGGATCCATTTTGGAACGTTTTGTTTTATTACTGCATCTTGTATTTATGCATTTTATTATTTTATTTATGTATTTGCTTTTCTCTCTTCATTCCATTCTTGCAATGGAATTTGTTATTCGTTGTTTCTTTTTTTTTTCAAATCTGATCTAAACGGTTCGGCCCTGCCCATGTATCTTTTCTTAATGATTTTATTATGCTTTACATAAATAGTAAGCAAGAATTGTAAGACTAATACTATTGTTATTATCAATAGTAGGATCCACAACGCATTTATATCGTCTGTGTGATCAATTATTCTAACATTATTTACTACATTGGCAGTATTGTCCTTTGCCTCGCTAGAATCACTAAACCATCCCATTTTATCTATATTCAATGAAACGGATCTTTTTTAAAAAAATGAGATGTTCTATTGGGAGCTTGAAAGAAGGAAAAATTATTTTCTTCTTGAAAATCAAAAAATGAATTTAAAAATTTTTTTTTATATTTAGTCAAAATAAGAATTTTTATATTGTTGTCATTTAACACAAAAAGGTTTTGCAGCTGAGTATATATGTATACTCAGTGCCAGAGACATGGAAATATTAATGGTTAATATATGTGGTTGGCTCACATAGTCGTTTACAATAATAAAAAAAAAATTCTCCAACCACATTGTTAGTGAGAAAGCCTAACAGATTTTAGTATTTTCCAAGCAGCGGTTTCCCGCCTCGGCTTGGGTTTAGGAATTAAATCTAAAGTAAATTGGGGCATTGGCATTTATGCAGCCCGTTTGCGTTGTTTCGCACCTTGCAAAACTTATTTTTTGAAGACGCTCTTTGTGGCGTTGTCGGGATGCATCTGCTTGAACTTTAGGCAAATTGGGGCAGCGGCAGTTATGCAGCCCGTTTGCGTTTCTTCGCACTTTGGCGAAGCTCGCTTTCAATTTTTTCGAGACGCTCTATGTAGCGTTGTCGGGCCGTCTCCTCTTTTGCCAACTGGGTCATCTCCTTGACCAGTCGGCGTTGCTGAAGCAGTTTTACTCTTCTTCCAGAGCGCTTGTGTTTCTTCACCTCCTGCCTTTCTTTTCGTGCCCGGTACTCAGCTATTGTGAGTGGGCGTGGTCCATCGGCGGGGTTCTGCTGGAGCGCTTCTTCCAGCGTTGGTAAGTCCCTTTGTGCTGTGGGCTGCGCATTAGCAAATTGTGGCTCATCTGCCATCAATTGCCTCTTTGTGTTGCTGTGTGCTATTGTGTGTTTGTGTATACTTTTTACTGTGGGCCTTGCACATGCCACACATTTATTTAACGCCACACAATCACAGCACACGGGACAGCAGGACTCGAGACCGAGTCACGGTCGCCATGTAATAACTTGACTTTACACTTGTTATAACTTTAATTAAACTTCAGAACGTTTGCTCTGTTTGAGTGTACTTTATTGAATGTTTACAATCTGTTTATTGGGTCTTTTATAACCCGCGCATACAATGCTTATATCTATGTATATCTATCTATTACATATATTCATATACATATGTATGCAGAAGGCATTGACCATATGTATGCAGAAGGCATTGACCACATGAGCTGCAAAGTGCATGCTCAGCATTCCCGCGCTCCGCGATCGGTTTATGAATGAGCGTTGGATCGTATTACTCAACGCTGGAATGCTTATGTAGTCTTTTTACGTTACGTTTACTATGACAAAGTGTCACAATGTATTTATGCAAAGTTATATCAATTCTTTATTTGATAATAGGGTCACCTGCATATACACGTATGTTGTCACAAAATTTTATTGTTCTAGCTCTTATAGTTGCTGAAATCCAGGCGTTCATACATACGGACAGACAGACGGACTGACAGACATGGCTCAATCGACTTGGCTGTTGATACTGATTCAAAATATATATAGTTTATGGGGTTGGAGATTCCTCCTTTTGCCTGTTATGCACATTTGCGTTCCGACAAACACAGTAGTCCATGAATTTTTTAAAATCCATGGCCTAATAAGAATAACGGAATAATAATCCATGGCCTTCTACAGTCAGCACCTGACTGTAGCGTTTGACTGGTTAATTAATTAAATAAATAAATAAATAAATAAATCACTTAGTGTTTCTATGTATTATGTTTTCAATTTCCATGTATTTCAATGTATCTTAATTTCTATATTAATATATTATTAAATGCTGCAGCGCTCCAACAGCCACATTCAAATTCAAGTTCTCATACTCAGAAAAGAAATTAATATAATTTACTAAGTGATCTGAATCCCCCGAATCTAATTTAAAATTAACTTCATCTGGTTCTCCAGTGTAATTTCCTAATTTCATCATAATTGCACATTTTTGCAGCGTTGCTATCTTCTAATTCTTTCTCTCTCTTACTTCTGCATTCATCAAAAAAGCAAATGCACGTTCAGCCTGCCTTTCCTTTGCTATCTGAGCCTGTCTCTTCAATATTATTTCAGTCGAAACATTCTGGTTTTCTGCCTGTCTTTCTTTTTATGGCCCATTTTCTTACAATGCAAACATTTGAGCTTTGAATTATTCTTAAATGGTTTCTTCGTAAATTTCATCGCATTTATTTATTTTTGTATCATCTGTGGGGTCTTGGATTCCTATTTCCTGTATCACTTTAGCATTGGTGTCCTTTGTTCACACCTTAACGAAGTCCAAGGTAAAATTGCTCTCAGAGAGGGTTTCGAATTACTTAATTAGTTAATAACTTTATCATAGCTAGTCAAAACTGTAAAAAGTGGGTGAGCAATTATCCATTTCGTCCACCTTTGCTCCTGCCGCAACTAACTCAGTTATCAAATCATCAAATAAATAAAAATGGGTCACTAGCGGAATATCACCGTTCAATTTTAAAGACAATAATTGTTTATGTTGTGAAAGTTGAGATGCCAACTTTTTACGCTCGTCAATAGCATCTTATTATCAAAACCAGTCGAACGCTACAGTCAGGAGCAGACTGTAGAAGGCCATGGATTATTATTCTTATTATTTAATTCGAACGACACGCACAAATTCACTTGACAGACAAAAGAAGAACACATAAACAAAAGCGAGTAGACAAGAAGCATATGCATTAGATAGAGCGAGAGGGCAATAAGTTGATGTGAAGCAGTACAGTAGCTTAGTGGAGTGTGTGCCGGATTCGAAGTCCAATGATGTTTTGACAGTGTTCGTGTTCGATTGCTGCTGTTTTTCTTCTTTCTTTTCTATTTAATAATTTAAAAGCTTAACAAACAAAAAATTTTTAATTTAATTTTTTGGTACGCAACATATTAATTAAAAAACTTTTATAAACTTTGCCGAATGTTGCACAAATCTAACAGTTGCGTTCCTACGCCGAATACGGCAATTATTGTGTGTTAGAGCGGGACGCCGAAACATAAATGTGCAAACGCAGACATGCATGTATCGGCGTCTCGCTCTAACATTCGTAACTTATTGATTGTCTTAAATATTGCATCAAAATATTTAACCCAATTCTTGAAAACTATTTTTATTGGTATTTAATCAAATAACTAAAATTTTCCTTTTAATTTATAAGAACAAAAAAAAACCAAAAAAAAGTAATTTAAATAAAAAGTCACACCAGCCGCGCGTAGGACTTGAACTCTCGAACTCACACACAAATTCTCTAAGGAATGTCGTCCGTCACTCTAACCACTATGCCACTGCCTCATTTGTTGTCCGATAGCCAAAGTTGCATTCTGAGCTAATTCCATTGTTACCATTCTATGCAAATAAAAAGTTTTGTAATATGTTGTGTGTCCGACGCTAGATTCGAACTTCGGTATGATGCGTAAATTAGGTCTTAATATAAGCATAAATATACGTTCAAATTGAGTTTAATTCGGATCATATCTCACTTATTTTTAGTCCGATTTAAATGAAATTTTCAGAAAACACCCGTGGAAAGGTATTTGTCATGTGAGATGCACAACTTTGGTTGTTGGGTGTATATTGTGAATTTTAAATAGTTTTTACTGATTTTCAGAGGCGGGAAGGGGCATGGCCGAATTTCAAAAAAACTTTGAAACACTGCAACATACACGGATGTTGTCACAAAATTTGAAGACTAGCTCTTATAGTTTCTGAGATCCAGGTGTTCATACAGACAGACAGACGGACAGACAGACAGACAGACAGACAGACAGACAGACAGACAGACGGACAGACAGACATGGCTCAATCGACTCGGCTGTTGATACTGATTTACATAGTTTATGGGGTCGGAGATGCCTCCTTCTGCCTGTTACGCACATTTGCGTTCCGACAAACACAGTAGACCATGAATTTTTTTAAAATCCATGGCCTAAAAATGCTTAGCCGTAATTACATTGTTGGAAAAACTTGAAATGGAAGCACTTAAATGTTACCCGTTTACTTCCTTATATATTTCTGGTTGTTCTTTATCAATTACACTTAACAAATCGTTTCCCTCTTAAAACTCGGAACGTCCAAATTGAATATTTTCCATCGTTTAACGGTTTAATTTTCCCCCTTCCTTTTCTGATTTCTTCCACGCGTCAAAAAAGAATAAACAAACTGTTCCTTTTTTTAGGCCATGGATTTTACAATTGGGGAAATTGGGGGAAGGTATACAAGGTAAAGCTACTGACTGCGTTCAACTTGGTGGGCGCCAGTGTGATCCTTGTCCCTGCTTTCTTCAAGTTGACGCACTACCTCCACGTGGTTTTCCCTGGATTGTAACTTAGCAACCGCTGAGTTATAAACCAAAGTGCACGGCGGGATCCTAGTCCTCAAATTAGATTTTGGCGTAGGACTTGATATCCACCCAAGGAAAATAGCACATCTGCGAAGAATGCAAGAGGAGCCTCGGATAGATACCCGAAAAACGTTGACGACCACGGAAAATTCAAAAAGGACAATGATCTGAGAGTATGCACTTGGAACGTACGCACATTGCACAGGCCTGGTGCCACTCAACAACTAGTGGATACTCTGAGCAATCTGAAGGCTGACATTGCAGCTATCCAGGAAATGCGATGGAACGGAAAGGAATGCATGAAGAAAAGGAATTGTGACACATACTACAGCTGTCATACAGATAGGCGCGAGTTTGGTTGTGGATTCGTCGTAGGAGCCAGGCTACGGCACCGAGTTTCACAGTTTACACCTGTAAATGAGAGACTTGCGAAGGACGACGCCGTCAAGGATGCTTTCTATACAGAACTCGACCGAGTGTATAGCCGCTGCCAGTCACATGACATTAAGATCCTCCTTTTAATGCCAAAATCGGACGGGAAAGCATCTTTGGAGAAACCGTTGGACAGCACAGTCTACATGAGTCTACCTCGGCAAACGGGCTTAGACATAGATTTTGCTGCTGCGCAAAATATGACAGTTAGCAGTACAAGATACCGTCATCTCAACATCCACAAAGCAACCTGGCTGTCACCTGATCGTCTGACCTGCAACCAGATTGATCATGGTGTGATCGATGCAAGGCATGCGTCTAGCATACTTGATGTGGGATCGTGCCGGGGTCCTAACATCGACTCTGACCACTACCTTGTCGCAGCCAAGGTTCGCGCATGGTTTCGTGTCGCGAAAATCTCACGTCAAGATATGCCAAGAAAGCTTGACATCGAAAAGCTGCAATCACAACAGCACAGGGATGCCTTCTCCGCTCGACTCTCAGGCCGACTTGGCCAGCACCCTCCAACGCCTATAAATACGTCAGATATGTGGACGTGCATATCTACCGCCATTAATACTTCTGCTGTGGAAATCCTTGGATTCCAACGTCCCCCAAAACGGAATTCATGGTATGATCAGGAGTGTCGGGAAGCGACTGCTGCAAAGAACGCTGCATACAGGCGGATGCTGCAAGCAGGAGCCACACGAGCAGTGGTGGATATTTATAGGACGCGGAGAAGAAATTAGAAGCGCCTTTTCAGGAGGAAGAAGCAGGAGATGGAAAGGCATCGTGGCATCAGCCTTCTTCCCGTCGCATACAAAGTTCTCACGAGCGTAATGTGTGAGCGATTTAAGCCATAAGCTGAAGCATTGATCGGACCGTATCAATGCGGCTTTCGCCCTGGTCGGTCCACAGTCGACCAGATCTTCACACTACGCCAGATCCTGGAGAAAGCGTATGAGAACCAAATCGACACCTACCACCTGTTTGTCGATTTTCAAGCTGCTTTTGATAGTCCACGGCGAGGACGCCTGTACGCCACCATGTCTGAGCTTGGTATTCCTGCAAAGCTAGTACGGCTTTGTAGTATGACATTGAGCAACACCATCAGCTCTGTCAAGATAGGAAATGACCAGTCCGAAACCTTCAGTACCAGGCGGGGTCTCAGACAAGGCGACTTGCTATCTTGTGTGCTCTTCAACCTTCTAATGGAGAGTGTCATAAGGAAAGCTGGAATGCATCGAGGGGGCACAATACTGGGACAGAAATGTGTCCAGCTCCTTGGTTACGCTGATGATATTGATATCATTGGTCGTACCAAGCGTGATGTGACGGCGGCTTTTGGAGCTATGGAAAGAGAATCGGCTAGAGTTGGTCTTGCAGTGAAAATGGGCAAAACAAAGTTTATGGTGTGCAGTAACCGAGAGACGCGGCGTCTTGACTCTCACCTTACTGCTGGAGACTATGACTTTGAGTCGGTCAAGGAACTGCAGCAACAACGATGTCAGCCTGGAGATCAAGCGGAAGATCACACTTGCCAACAGAAGTTACTATGGGCTCAGTAGGCAAATGAACAGCAGAGCTCTCTCTCGAAAGACGAACCTAACGCTTTACAAGGCACTCATCATCCCAGTGCTTCTATATGGTGCGGAAGCCTGGACGGTGACGCAGTCAGATGCAGCTGCTCTTGGTGTCTTCGAGAGAAAAATTCTTCGCAACATCTTCGGACCTGTTTGCGTTGGCGGAACCTACCGTATCAGGTGGAACGACGAGCTGTATGAGCTATATGGCGATGTGGACATAGTCAAGCGAATTAATATTCAGCGACTTCGCTGGCATGGCCACATAGCCCGTATGGAAGGAACAACTCCAGCTCGATCCGTTTTCAATGCGGTAGTTGGCGGACAACGTAGGAGAGGAAGACCACGCGCACGTTGGAGTGACCAGATGGACCCAATTCTGGCGACGCTTGGGATCACCAACTGGCGGAGTCGCGCACAGGACAGAGAAGCGTGGAGGCAAATCGTGCATCAGGCTGTACCCCGTTACCCGTTGTGTTTGTCGGAACGCAAATGTGCGTAACAGGAAGAAGGAGGCATCTCCGACCCCATAAACTATATATATTCTGAATCAGTATCAACAGCCGAGTCGATTGAGCCATGTTCGTTTGAATTTTTTAGGCCATGGATTTTAAAAAAATTCATGGTCTACTGTGTTTGTCGGAACGCAAATGTGCGTAACAGGCAGAAGGAGGCATCTCCGACCCCATAAACTATATATATTCTGAATCAGTATCAACAGCCGAGTCGATTGAGCCATGTCTGTCTGTCCGTCTGTCCGTCTGTCTGTCTGTATAAACACCTGGATCTCAGAAACTATAAGAGCTAGAGTCTTCAAATCCACAACATCCGTGTACCACCTTGATCAAAAAGTTCCCCGAATCATTACCGTGTGGCGCTTTCAGTCACCCGATTTTAGTTCTTTTTTTTAGGTTGGCACAACCCTCATTGACATTCTATAAAATTTTCAGCTTGATAGTGTGACATTTGTAAAAGTGACGCCGTACCTTGATCAAAAAGTTCCCGGAATCGGGACCACGATAACGCACCGTCGCACAATGCCATCATTATCCGTGAACATTTGGCTACTTTTTCCTATTCGGTCGACTCAAGAAACCGCTCCGTGGAACACGTTTCAGCACCCGGGATGAAATCATGGAAAAATCGAAGATGGCTTTGATGGCCATACCGCAAATTGAATATTGGATTGGATCAAGCGCTGGCATAAGTGCGTTGCAGTCGATGGGGAGTACTTTGAAGGGGACAATTTCGATTTTGATGTATAATCTTGTATTTTTAATTTTCTGAATAAATTCCGGGAAATTTTTGATCAAGGTAGTATGTTGCAGTGTCTCAAAGTTTTTTTTGAAATTTGGCCACGCCCCTTCCCGCCTCTGTAAATCAGTAATAACAATTTAAAATACACAATATACACCCAACAACCAAGATTTTTTATTTTCGCTCAAAAAATAATGATTATTTGTTAAGTGAAAAAAGTTTCGTTACACATAGTGAAGTTGGGTATTATATCTTCATGCCAACCGATAATATGTGTAAAAGGCAAAACGCAATGTATACAACCCAATATAATACATACAAATATATTTGTATATGTCGAATTATGTTCGTCTCCCATTAGAGCGTAGCGTGTTTCGAACTGTTCACAGGCGGTCCCTCAAGCATACTGCCCTGCTTGTCTTCTAACAGCCTATACGAAACCTCGAACCACACTCGGCGGCAAGGTCGCGACGCATCGCCGTGCAAATAAACAGGCGACATGGCGTTGTCGCCCTGCTCAAACGGTACTTGCAGAAAAACGACGGACACACCGTGCAATTAATCAGGCGACACGGAGTTGTCGCACCGCTCTAACGGTACTTGCAGAAAAACGACGGACACCACGAGGTGTCCGAGCAAAGACGCAAAACATAGTATGATGAAATAATTCGAGGTCATGCGTAATGTTCTATTACTACAACTACTACTATTACTCCGACATATATATATATATATAAATATATTAATATAGTAGTATATTTAAACAATATGTTTGGCGCAGCAGATCATTCTGTACATTAATAGTCTTAATTGCTACAAGGATGCCATTTGAAAGAAATATAAAATTTTTTCTAAGAAAAAGTGAAACAACGTGTAGTTATATTCCATTTGTTGGGAAATTTGAATTAATCGTTTTTTTGGTTAAAATTAAATTATTTAATCCACAAAAAAAATTAAACCTAAATAACTGGCCCAGGTGAAAAAAAAAAAAAAAAAAAAAAAAAAAAAAAAAAAAAAATTTAAAAAACAGAGTGAAAGTGAAAGTGAACAACTTAAAATTTAATCAAATTTTAAGAAGACGCATTTGAATTCGCTGAGTAGTAAATTCACAAAAGGTTACTCAAAACAAAGCGAAATAGCAAAGTGTGCAACACATGATAACAGCTAAACTAAGAAAAAACTAAATAAACATAACTGTTGGCGGCAGATCACTGCTTTATCTAATTGCTCAAGGTTGCCATACGATTAGAATCAGCTGTTTAAATCTATGTTCTAATCATCTGTTAAATTTATGCTAAGAACCTGTTAAGTCTTATGTTAGCAGCTGTTAAGTCTAAATCAACTCACTTGCAATACAGTCTCATCTCAAAAAACATGTAAAAAGTGCAGCGGCACAATTAAAATTAATAAATTAAAATCCTTGCTTTTCAGCAAAATAAAAACTACGAAAGTAAGGCGGTTGCACAAATCAGTGTACCCGTAAACATTGGTGACCCCGACGTGATTTATATATAAAAATTAAATGGGATTCTAAACATTTAGTATCACATTCGTAATTTTTTTGCGCAATTGCTGCCACCGCATTTTTTGATCTCGCTTTTGTTCGCGTACATATGTACATACAAACATACAAACATTTTCGATCTCGCTTTCGTTCGCGTACATACGTACATACACACAAAAATTTTTCGGTATCGCGTTTGTGCATACATATATACGTGCATACGTTTTTTCGCAACTTCTGAGCGCGCGCCGTACAATTGTTATTCCGCAGAATATTGTCGATTAATATTCTCATCTCTAAGCTGTTTTAATAGAAATATTATTACACACTCTCGCAAACAATTTGGCCCTCAATAAGTGAACTTCGCATACAGAAACATTGCCCTATCACCTACATACATACATAAGTGGCTATACATAGCGCAAGTGCATTGAACCGTTTCAACTGTTCTTATATACAACGAAAATTAGTTGTTCTCATCTCCTTCGTCTTCTTACGGTTTCGTGGTGACAAAAAGAAACGGTAAACAAACTTTTTCGCGCGCGTTTGGCTTTGGTTCGTCACAGTGAACACTAACTAGAATGGCTGAACCAAGTTCTATTGACTTTTATCGCGCAAAATGCTCTCAAGTGAAACGTCACATGACCTCTATGCTCGAGTTCTTTAAATCTGACGAAATCGAAAATCTTGATGAGAGTGATTTATCCGTGAGAATCGACTCCGTAAACCAGATGCAGTCCGAATTCGAGGACGCTCAGACCGCGCTTGAAAAACTTGACTTCTTGGAGCTGGCGTCGAATACGCGCACCGAATTCACCGAAATTTATTGGAAAGTTAAATCAAGGCTCACCCGACAATTGGATGCACTCAAGGCTCGTCACACTGCTCTCAATTCAACGACTATTCCCAGATTCAACGACCATGTGAATCAAACTTGCACTCGCAGGTCTCGACTACCGGAGATGCAACTGGCAACATTTAATGGAAAATATGAAGATTGGCCCGAGTTCTATGCGATGTTCAACACAGTTGTTGGTAGCAACGAGGATCTGAGTAAGATTGAAAAACTACAGCATCTGCGTTCTTGCCTGAGCGGTTCTGCAATTGACACCATCAAGTCATTGGAACCCTCTGAAGAAAACTACGAAAAGGCAATGGAACTTCTTATAAGACGCTTTGATAACAAGTTGCTTCAATTTCAGGGGCACATACGCTCGATTTTTGCACAGAGCCTACGAGCGCTAAGCGATAACGTAAACGCTCATCTTCGAGCTCTCGGTACAATAGCAGCAAGTGAGCAAATCGCAGATGGCCTACTTATTAACATTATAAGTCGCAAGCTAGACGCAAACTCGCAGGAGAAATGGGAAGAGTCTCTGGAATCTGAGAAGATCCCGAAATGGTCAAATATGGCGTCCTTTATCGAGCGCAGATGTCGCAAGCTGGAGAACATGGAAGGTGCTACACTGCAATCAGCCAGTTTACAAGTTGCACACAAGAAGAATGGTGGAAATTCACTTGTAGCCTCTACCAGCAACGTAAAGGCATGCCATTTATGTGACTCAAAGGATCACTTCCTGCCTAAATGTCCTCGTTTTGCCAACCTATCTCCGTCACTCCGCTATAATGAAGCTAAGCGTATGCATTTATGCTTTAATTGCCTTCGTAAAGGTCATGCCTTGCAGCAATGTCGAGCTGGGCATTGCAGACACTGCCAGCAGAAGCATCACACCCTGCTGCATACAGGCCAAACTCCCTCGACGTCAATCGCTCCCAATGCTCAGCAAGGAACAATTGAGCGGCAGCAAACGCTAATCACAACTGGCTCAAACCATGCACCTGAGAACACAAAAACGCAGTCAGCTGATTACGTGTTGTTGCCCACAGCCATCATATACATTAAAAACAGAGCAGGCACTTTTATACCATGTCGTGCCTTGCTCGATTCAGCATCACAATTAAATTTCGTCACCAGTAGACTGGCCAACCAACTGCAGCTGGTCACACGAAAATCAGCAGTTTCAATTTCCGGAATAGGTGAAGCTTCTCTATCGTCAAATGCAGCAGTCGATCTCGCTGCTCAATCGCTTGATCGGAAATACAGCGCAGCATTTTCGGCCGTTGTCACACGGACGATCACGGACTGCCACCCTCACATCGGAATCGACATTACCAGCTGGAATATCCCGAAGAACATAGCACTCGCCGATCCATCATTCTACAAATCGCAGCGAGTCGATGTATTACTTGGTGCTGGCCTGTTCTTCGAATTGCTTTGCGTTGGACAGACTCATATAGCCAGACACTTGCCAATCTTTCAAAAAACAAGGCTTGGATGGATCGTTTCAGGAGCATTATCTCAGCCCATCAAGCATCATGCGTTAGCAGCCGTACGCAAGGAATCTCCAGAGGATGTCAACCTGACTGATATAGTCAAACGATTTTGGGAAATAGACAGTTGCTATGGCTCCACATCGACAGCCACGGAGGAAGACATGATTTGTGAAAATTTGTTCCTGAAAAGCTACACGCGCCTCGAGACTGGACAATACTCAGTGCGCTTACCAGCAAAGGAGGATCTGGATACCCTTGGAGACTCATTTCATCGGGCCTTGAGGCGCTTCAAGTCACTCGAGTCTAGGCTTCAGAGGAATCGACAGCTGAAAGAGCAGTACTCAGCATTTCTTCAGGAATACATCGACCTAGGACACATGTCATTAGCCTCCAGTCATCATGACGGACCTCGTTTTTATCTTCCTCACCACTGTGTCGAAAAACCGGACAGCACGTCCACAAAGTTACGCGTAGTTTTTGACGGATCAGCAAAAACTACAAGTGGCGCATCTCTTAATGACCTCTTATTCGCTGGCCCATCAATTCAATCCAAACTTTTCAACATACTGATCAGATTTCGTTTCTTCAAGGTCGCTATGTGTGGAGACATTTCAAAAATGTATCGTTGCGTGCGTATTTCACCACCAGATCAACATCTGCAATGCATTCTATGGCGCAACAGCCCCGACGAACCAATAAACGTGTATACCCTGAATACAGTTACATACGGAACAAAGCCTGCAGCATTTCTCGCAATTCGCGCCATGCATCAGCTGACCTACGATGAGGAATCGTCATTTCCGCTTGCCGCAAGGATCGTCCGAAAAGATTTCTACGTGGACGACTTGATCTCAGGTGGTGACTCCATTAAGGAAGCGAAGGAAATTCGACAGCAAGTCAAGCAGCTTCTCGCCAGAGGATTATTTCCAATAAGGAAGTGGTGCTCGAATGAGCTTGCTGCTCTTGAGGGTGAAGCCGAAACTGATCGCGAAAAGCTTATGCAGTTTCACGACGGCACAAGTATTGCCAAAGCGCTCGGTTTAGCCTGGGACCCCGCATCTGACTTTCTGCTTTTCAACTTCACCGACATTATCTCTAACGGACCCACTACAAAGCGCAGCGTATTATCGACACTAGCAAAATTCTACGACCCACTGGGACTCATCTCGCCTATCATTACAAGGATGAAAGTATTCATGCAAGCACTCTGGAAGGAAAACATCGATTGGGATGAGAGCCTTCCGCAGCATCTTCATTCAGCGTGGACGGAAATAACATCGCAATTATCCTTTGTTCGCAGCCTCAAGTTTCCACGTTTCGTCATGGCACCTGCAGGAAAATATGAAATCCACGGTTTCTGCGATGCCAGTATATCAGCATATGGAGCATGTATCTACGTTAGATCTGAAGTCGATGGAGAGTACTCAACGCATTTGCTGTGCTCAAAGTCGAGAGTAGCTCCTTTAAAAACATTAACAATTCCTAAACTTGAACTTTCTTCTGCACTTATCCTATCGGAACTCATATCAAACGTCGCAAAGGACATTTCATTCAAATGTGAATATCATTGCTGGACAGATTCAACAGTGGCGTTAGCATGGATCCGCGACTCTCCTTCCAACTACAATGTGTTTGTGGCAAATCGGGTAACGCAAATCCAGGACCTTACGAGGGGCATGACATGGCACCATGTCACTTCACAACTGAATCCAGCTGATATCTTATCGCGAGGATGCACACCACTTGAACTAATCAACTCGCAACTATGGCATTACGGACCATCCTTTTTGCGCCTTCCCATGTCAAAATGGCCGAAAACGGTAGTCCCGTCAGTGGAACTTCCAGAGCGACGAAGCAGAGTTCTCGTTTCTACATCACACAAAGACATCGCAACTGAGTGCAAGTTTCACAACTCTTTTGCAAAGTTGCAGCGAATATTTGCGTATGTACATCGATTCGTGACAAGGGACTCTCCAAAGCAAAAGGGCTCTATCACACTGCAGGAAATGAAATCGGGTACTTATCTCATGATTCGAAGCATTCAGAAGAATCATTTCGTCGAGGACTACAAAGCACTCAGACAGAGCAAATTGCTGCCTGGAAGAAGTTTGCTGAAATCTTTGCAACCATTCATGGACTCTACAGGACTTATGCGAGTTGGAGGAAGGCTGCAGAACTCATACTTGGAGTATGAGGCCAAGCATCCAATTTTATTGCCCAAACAGCATCCCGTGACGCAGTCAATCATCATGCATTACCACGTTCAATTTCTTCACGCTGGTCCGCAATGTCTACTGGCAAACATAAGGCAACGCTACTGGCCTATAGGAGGAATCAAAGCCGTCTCTAGTGTTGTCAACAAATGCATTCGTTGCTTTCGCGCTCGACCGAACACACTGCAGCAAGTAATGGCTCCACTACCAGCGGATCGCGTAACACCCAGCCCTACGTTTTATGTAACCGGAATAGATTTTTGCGGGCCCTTCTTCTCAAAATCCGAAGTGAGAAATCGTGCGGCCACAAAATGCTACATAGCAATATTCATTTGCTTCTCAACAAAAGCATGCCATCTAGAGCTTGTGGAGGACCTGTCGACACCTTCTTTCATCGCTGCTCTAAAACGTTTTGTCAGTCTTCGAGGGAAGCCACGAGACATTTGGACGGACAACGCAACAAACTTTGTCGGCGCTCGAAACGAGCTAGCTGAGCTTAAGGATCTTTTCCTCAGCGAACCTCAGCGCCAGCAAATTGTCAATGGCGCCCTCGCCCTCGGAATAAATTGGCACTTCATTCCACCACGATCTCCGCATTTTGGCGGGTTATGGGAAGCTGCTGTCAAAGCAGCAAAGCACCACTTCTACCGCATCGTTGGCAACTCAACTCTCACATTTCATGAGCTTCGCACGCTCATCTGTCAAATCTCAGCCATGTTGAACTCCAGGCCTCTATGTTCCATTTCAGAGAATCCAAACGACCTAGACATTCTCACACCAGGTCACTTTCTTTGGGGCAAAGCAAATGCGAACATCGACGAGCCGAGCGTGACACACCTCAGCATGGATCGCCTCAGTCGTTGGCAGCGTGTTTGCCACATGCAGCAGACTTTTTGGCAGAAATGGAGCATCTCGTACCTCTCTGCGCTACAGGAGCGCACCAAATGGAACTCTCGCAAGCCAAACATTCATCCTGGAGACATCGTGCTGTTGAAGGAAGAAAACGCGCCTCCGCTCAAGTGGCCTCTCGGGCGAATTGAAAGCACAATAGCTGGAGACGACGGCGCAGTCAGAGTAGCAGTCATACGCACAGCCACAGGATTAACAAAGAGAGCCATCGCCAAGATAGCAGTGCTGCCAATCAAGACCAAATCGATTGAAAGTTAATCCTTCCAATGGGGGGAGTATGTTGGCGGCAGATCACTGCTTTATCTAATTGCTCAAGGTTGCCATACGATTAGAATCAGCTGTTTAAATCTATGTTCTAATCATCTGTTAAATTTATGCTAAGAACCTGTTAAGTCTTATGTTAGCAGCTGTTAAGTCTAAATCAACTCACTTGCAATACAGTCTCATCTCAAAAAACATGTAAAAAGTGCAGCGGCACAATTAAAATTAATAAATTAAAATCCTTGCTTTTCAGCAAAATAAAAACTACGAAAGTAAGGCGGTAGCCTGCCTCATCCCTGGTAGGAAGAACCAATAGCGTTCGGTCAACCTATCTGCCCATGTTTTCACAAGGGATGAGATAGTTGACCACCCCACGCCGCAGAAGGGTTCGGGGCCAAGCAGAGGGGTTGATGCTCCCGCTCTCGCTAGCTCATCCGCTAGCTCATCCGTTGCCCTGGAACCCGGAGTGTCCAGGTACCCAAAGGAGGGTAACTTTATTTTTGTTGGACAGTCTCTGGAGGCAGTTCCATCAGTCGGCCACCATACGTGAACTTACTCTATTTGAGGAGAGGGCTAGTATGGCAGCTTGGCTGTCCGAGAAGATATAAATATTAGCTCCTCTCATCCCCTTCTCAAGGATAAGACGGCAGCAGAACTCAATGGCATGAACCTCGGATTGGAAGACCGTGGGCCACTTGCCCATGGCAATCGAGGTTTTGGAGTTGGGACCATGTATCCCGGCTCCAACCCCCTGATAGGTTTTTGACACGTCGGTATGCCAGTGTATGCCGTGAGGGTCGCTGATGGGGTTGCCAGCATCCCAGTCCTTCCGGTCTGGGATGAGGGTTCTAAATTTTGCACCAAAGAATAGTTCCTTGGTCATAGAATATGATCTAGTGCAGATCTCTAAGCCAGGAATGTCTTTGATAAGTCTAGCATGTCGGTAGCTAGAAGCCCAGATTGGAGCTTGATTCTAAGAAGACTCATAGCGGCGACTTCTTGTATTTTGATGTGCAGCGGAGTCAGATTTAGGATTGATTCCATTGCTGCTGTGGGACAGGTGCGAAGTGCACCCGTCAAAGAAAGGCAAAGTAGCCTATGCAATTTGTTGCATTTGTTGATGGCAGTGACCTGCGTCACCTTTGGCCACCACACAATTGCAGCGTAGGTGACGATGGGTCTTACCATCATCTCAAATAGCAACCGGATGTTACAGGATTTGAGACCCCAGGTTCTACCAAAGAATCTTCTACATGCCCACATGGCATGAGTTGCCTTTGATAGAGTATTGTTTAGGTGGGAGTTCCAGTTTAGTCTTTTTTCACCCCTAGATATTTAACCTCGCTGGAAAGACCCACAGGGGAGCCGCCAATGTTCAATTGACCTATGTCAATAGAATAGCGCTTAGTGAAGGGGACAATAATTGCCTTTTGAGGATTGATGCTGAGACCTACATCTCCGCACCATCTGCTAACCGTGTTCAGAGCTGATTGCATCAGCCACGTTTATTATTGTCGCTGCTTCCCCAGATCGTGTGATGCGCGTTGGCATCACAGCCGATCACGAGCGGGTTGTTGTGTGAGCGGCAGAAGTCCACCAGCCGCTGAACCTCTGTGGGGGGAACGTCATCCACGTCGCCCGCGAAGTAGGCAGAGGCGATCACAACTTCCCGGACACCTTCAGCCGTGGCTACCTCAATAGCCGTTGCCACTAGGTCTCTGTGGATGAAATTTGATAAAGGGAAGTGTCTCACATTGTTATTCACAACAATAGCAGTGCGAGGGGCACCGCCCATGCGGTCATATATCAACTTACATGATCCGCATGATAGTCCACGGATGTGGCCACCGATCAACCATGGCACTTGGACGAGAGCCAGGTTGATTGCTTCTTCGCAGACGACCCTGCACAGGGTGGCAGACGCTCCTCTGGCGTGGTGCAGGTTCGCCTGGAGCACCACAGTTCACCCAAGCGAAAACTAAATAAATTTAACCACAAATAAACGAACAATAATAATAACAGTGTAACCAAGGAAAAATAAATAAACTTTATTACAACTAAGTGAAACATAATAATAACAGCTAAACTAAGTGAAAACTAAATAAACGTAACAACAACTAAGTGAACTACAATAACAACAGTTAACCTAAGCAAAACTAAATAAACTTAACCACAAATAAACGAACAATAATAATAACAGTGTAACTATGTGAAAACTAAATAAACTTTATTAAAACAAGTGAACCATAATAATATCAGCTAAACTAAGCGAAGACTAAATAAACTTAACTACAACTAAAATGAATTGTAATGATAACAGTGCAACTAAGTGAAACATTTAATAATAACAAGTGAGCGAGCAGCAAAAAACCTAAAACAAAGACACAAACGAATAGTGAGAACTCAAACCCTATCCAAATCACGAACCAAAATAAAGACATAAATCAACAGCAAATACACAAACATTAATCACATCGAACGGAACATCAGTGGCGATGTTATCCGCACCCTCGGAGTGACCAACCTCAGCAGCTGGAGTGAACTCAAGACTCAACTTATACTTAACTACAAGCCCCAGGCACCGAACCACCAACTTCTGGAGGAATTCAGGAACACACAATATCGAGGTAACGTTCGTCATTTCCTTGAAGAAGCTGAAAGAAAACTGCAGATACTTATAAGTAAATTAGAACTAGAAAATAATATTACTGAAACCACTCTATATACTAGATTAATACAAACCAGCATCGAAAATCTAATCCAAAAACTTCCAAGCCACATTTATCTCAGAATAATTAACTGTAACACTTGTAACATTTTACGAAGATATATCAACTCTAGGTATATCTTAACCCGCGGATGGTCGATACTTTGCGGCCCTGCACGCGATAAAGCCGGCTACGCTTCTTCTGGGAGATATGGGGGGGTTACACAATTAAATGTGCTGAAAGTATATGCAGGCTGTGTTTACAAAAATATCTAGAATTCGCGTGCGGGGTTGCTTATCTGCAAATCTACATGCATAGGCGAAGTGACAAAGAGGATAGAATAGAAATAGATAAGAGGAGAAAGAAAGCAAAATAAAAGATGACTAACCTGAATCGGCTCGATCATGTTCAGCTGGCAGGTGTTGTTGCTCAGCTGTTTCGATTTATTTGAAGAATGCATTGTCACTTACCACTTTAACTGTCCATCGACGAAAGCGCTTTCGGGGTGGAGGCTAAAAAGGGGGAATGCGTAGGCGTGTGTTTCTACACTGTTATTTGCGTGTTTAATTTAATTAATTGCTGATCTGATTATCTATTAATTTTTTTTTTTTTTTGTTTTAGTTTATGATTGGTGTGTTTTAGGTTTAATATTTTGCACTTTTGACTTCATGATAATTATTTGTCTGTCCTCATTCTCAC
This sequence comes from Zaprionus africanus, assembly GCA_018151435.1. Classification (NCBI taxonomy): domain Eukaryota; kingdom Metazoa; phylum Arthropoda; class Insecta; order Diptera; family Drosophilidae; genus Zaprionus; species Zaprionus africanus. The sequence goes on from JAECXB010000764.1 coordinate 74,836, forward strand.
TCTTTTTTTTTAAGTGTACTATTTAAATTGTATGTAAACTTCTATTTTTTCGTTTGGCTCTCTTTAAATTAATTACAGTAAATAGACATGGATCGATAATTTTATATATGGGACATAACTTGATCAAGCATCTCTAATTGGACTTTTGCAATAGGCAATAAGCTGGACTTGCAAAAAGGGCCAAGGTTAGAATCTTTTCATTTTCTTGTTGTTGATTCTGCTAAGTCGTCTCCCTTTTGGCGCTCAGACTTATTCTCTTGGGTCAATCCCTTTCTTTTCATTCACAAGCACTGGGACTCTGCAATTCTAAGGCTTTTTCCGTCCACTGGTATCACTCAAACAAAAACATGGTTTTAGTTATTCCGACGTAGGTATGTATCTTTGCCCGGGCCAGCTGGGCTTCTGCCCGCTCCGCGTCTCTCGAAACAACTGCAATCTTGCTCGAAGAGCGGTGCAATGGCAAATTCGAATAAAACAGCTGTTTGCATGCAAACGTTGCAAACTTGCGCTGGCTATTAAAGAAAAGGGAAAGACGAAAAATAAGAAAACCTTCGCTTTTCTTGAGATCAATTTCCAATCGAAAATATAATTACCCAATATTTAGATGGTAATAATTTTAATTAAAGTTTTCCTTTTGGTGTGTGGTACTCGGTCGTACCCTTTTCCGACAGTTCTGTCTATTATGAGGATCGACTGGCTAATAAGCAGAGCTCAGGCTAGACCCTGACCAGGAAACCTTTTTGGCGCCTTTTCTCCCAAGCCAAGAATGACGCGGCAATTTTACTTATTCATGTTTCACTCTCGTTAGGTTGGCAATGGAACAAGCTTTATCGATACCACAAAAAAAAATATATAAAAATCATACTCCTTTTTGTGTTTTCACAAAAAAAATTCAGGAGCAAGCGTTTTATTTACTTTAGGTTTTTTTTTATATTTATCTTTCGGATATTTTTAAGCGTTTATCTGCTACTATTTTAAGTTGCTGCAGTCTACTACTTAAACTAAAACCAAAGTCTTAAGTGCATCAGGTACTACGTTATCCTTCCCTCTACGATGGCTAATACTGAATTTATAACCTTGCATACGCATGGCCCACCTGGCTAATCTACCCTTGAGATTTGGTTGACGCATCAGCCAGAGGAGACTTGCGTGATCTGTAATTATCTCAAACTCCTGCAATTCGAGATAACAACGAAACTTTTCGATGGCCAGCATCGCAGCCAAGCATTCACGTTCAGTGACGCTGTACCCGCGTTGAGCAGAGTTGAGCTTTTTCGACATGAAGGCGTCAGGACGCTCTTCATTGTCCTCTGACAACTGTATCAACTCGGCTCCCACGCCATAATCACTAGCGTCGAAATGGACATAAAATTTCTTTCCAGGCACAGGCGTACTTTTCCTGGTTTTACTACTAATCTTACTGGTGAACTCCAGGGGCTTTGAAATGCTTCAATTAGTCCCTTGTTCAACATTCTATCTAATTCCTGATACATTAGTTTCTCCACCGAGGGGGAAACCGGATAAAACCGTTGTTTGATCGGTTTGGAATCTCCGACTTCAATGTCATAAGTCAGAAGAGAAGATTTCCCAAGCCCTTGTTCGGTATAATAATCAATGACCGCAGCTAAGCGAGCTTGCTGGGAAGCTGTTAAAGGATATTTGTTTTCCTCGTCTTTATATGTATTGAGTAATGAGCTAGGGGAATCTATGGCTGAGATAAGACCTGGAGCTAAGCTAAAAATTCGCCAAAAGTTAATGCCCAATATTACACGCTTATTCAGTGACGGAATATTATAGAAGTCAGTTTCCTTGGTTGAACCATTACAATTTACATCAACACGAAGGATACCTATGACTGGGTGTCTCTTGCCATCGGCAGTTGTGACCTCAGATACTATTTGTTAAAAGTTTGGACAGTCTAACCAATTGTTAGTTGTTAAATCTGAGCCTATACAGCTAATATTGTCAAACTAATAATTGACGAGACTGTTTAACTTTCATCCAATAATTACGCATACGTAGCGTATTTCTTTTTATCTTGCGTGTAATTATGGCTACATCGCCGAAAATTCTTGATCGAACCCGCTCATAATGAGCAAGCCGTTCGTGGTACGGTCGAAATGGGTTCATTGTTTGTACGTCAGGTATTTTAAAAGCAGCTGCCTGTTTTAAAAGTGCAGGCGACCGCCTAGAATAGTCTGTTGTGATTGAATGAGAATCGTCAGCGGGATCTACTGGTGGACCCTTCGTCTGCTGTCGACTAAGGTGCCTGCCCTCGAGTTTTCCGCTCGTTTGAGGCAGGTTGGGCACTGTTGGCTTATATATGTCTTTGGCTCCGCAACCGTAACAAAATACGCAGCGTTCTGCCAAGCACATACCCCACGCGTGGTCGGGTTTATTGCAATTCCAACAAAATAACGATTTTGTTGTAAATTGCAATGTGTCTACTGAAGCGTCTTCTGTCTCAGATTGAGACAAATCTTCTTCGGCTTCCACTGCCGCTACAGCTCTTCAAAAAACTTTAGGACCAGCTGTGATTTTAGAAGATCGACGGAATTCTACGTCTCCCAAAAGGTTTTCGCGTTTAGAATCAATTGTCTGAGACGAGCGACGGATGATACTGACACTAAAAGTAATGCTTGCCGAATATCCGGCAATAAATTACGCAGCAATTGCTGTGTAAGTCGGTATTCATCAGGCGGTTCTGCTAGACGAGAAGCGACTTTCATAATGGATTCGTAATACAGATCGAAGGACTCTCCTTCTTTCTGTTTACGCGAACGAATTTTTTCCACTAGGATGTCATCATCATTGAAATCCTGATATTGGCTCTTCAAGGACAAGCAAAAATCTTCCCAAGTGATCAAACTATTTTCTTTACAAAAACGCCAATACCATTCTCTGGCCTTTCCTGTGAGAAGAACGTGCAAATTTTTGCAAAGCATCGGAAAAATTCCGCTAAGACTATCTTCAGTGAGGGCACTAACTCGATAAAGAAACTCTTGAACTGACGGACCAGTGAGCTCACCATCATATTTCGCGCCCCACCCTTGGATAATATGTGTTACCTTTGAGTGTGCATGAGAAGAGATAGATTGAACGTTATTGTTCGAAACTCTGGGTGGTGTTATATTATCATGAAGCTGCACATCAGATAATTTCGATTGAATGATGCACTCCATTCTTTCGAAAATTCTATCATAATCGATGAGAATTTTGTACATAATTTTGAGATCGTACTGTACCTCCTCTTCCTCGTCTACCTCGAGTCGAACGTTTGGTTGGCTGAGTGTCAGGATTGGATAAATTTTCCTTGGTCTAGGATTTGAGGCGGGCCTACGCTGACCTTTATACCTCGTATCATGAACTCTCACGTCTTCAGCTGCGACTGTTATTGAAGGACCTGGGATTTCATCTATAATAATTTGTACACCTCCCGTGGATGCACAAAGAGGACACTTTGGGGTTTCTCTAAGATGATTTTGAATGCAATCAATATGAAACACGTGACCAGTGGTTACAACATTCGAGGGTCCTATCGACGCATAACATACAGGTGCCTATTGATTCTGGTGACTCTTGCAACGGTAAGCCGTTGTTAGGGCTATGTGCAAGTGGCATGTTTAGATCAAAATTAAGTCAGTTACACAAGAAACTCAAATTTCTACACACAGCAAAATTCACAAAGTGATTTTTATTTAAAATTTCAGTGATTGATTTTGTTTTAGGTTAATTTGTTTAAGGTTAATTTAGGCAAATTAATGATGACGAGATAAATTGGTTCAATGATCATAATCAGTTTGGTTCATATTATTGTATTTCGTGCAGACAAAAATCCGGAGGATAGGTAGCTGTTCTAGATAACTGAAACACACTATTCCTTATTCCATTGGCGTATTCTAATACGATGAACAACAGACCTTTGAATTAGGGTATATTTCCAGAGCTCCTGTGTTATACACACAGCGTTGTAACGTTGAAATTTTATTCCTATCGGGTATGGCATCATATATCCTATCTTAAATTACCGTTTATCCTGGCTCAATATTTAATGAAAAATATTATGAAATCCTAGGTAAAGGCTATAATAATTAAGGGTTATACAGTAGAAAATTACTTTACGTTGTACTACCCTTGAGCATGCTGACATGTAAGCTTTATGCTGGTCAATCATTAGCGTTTGCCAAAGAATGGATTCCAAAAACATTGACTTGCACAAATCACATTGCTTCTGGGCTTACTACAGCTAATGCCTACTATCAAGAATTATTTGATGGATGAATGATGGCATTATATATCCTTCATTCATTTTCCGATCAGACGTACTTAAAGCAACATTAGCTTGCTACTATTGTTTTACATATGGTATAATGGGATGTTTGGGGCTAAGAGCCTCATGTTATTCCAGATGTTAAAATTTACATTGAAAAGTCATACTATTCATCAAGAAAATTATCTACAATTATTCTTTACTGGACCCTGATCAGAGCCAACTTACTAGGTGATGAATATATACTTCTTCAGAATAAATGAAAGCAAAGATTGTATTATGCTTTTCACATAAGCCCTTGCAGAGCATCAAAAATCTATCTTTTTTATTTCTTAATGCGTTATTTAGCATACGCGCTTCTCTTATTGAATGTCGATCTTCGATAACAATCGTCTTAAATCTAATTCTATCGATTTAATCACACGATGATTCCAAAATATATTAAAAACTATCGGAACTTCTTGACTTGTCTTTAAATTCGATGATTCGTTAACTCCGATAAAGCTTATATAATAGAAATACAATAATACAGATATAATGCTACAATATTGGAGAACTTTAATAAATTTAAATACTCATCATCATGTCAATGTATATATATAAT
>JAECXB010000769.1:0-21084 GCA_018151435.1 Zaprionus africanus
ACACAGGTATTTACACAAGTGTGAATGAGCGCGTGTGTGTGTGTGAATGAAGATGAATGTATATGTATATCACCCTGCACTACACTGTAATGTACCACGCAATGAGACGTGTGTGTGTTTCATAAACAAAAAACTTTGTATGCTTGTGCATATGTGTGCTTGATTATGTGTTTGAGTGTGTTTGCAGGTTGGAATGTGTTTGCAGGTTTGAATGTGTATTTTTCACTAATTTGGTATTTGTTTTTGTCCTTATTTAATGCACTATAACCCCAGGTACTAATCCTCTATGTATGTACTAATCCTCTTGCATGCGTGGCCTGCTATCATTCACAAAGACGTAGGTATATAGAATTTATTTCTGCATAAGGGACACAACGATTGATACAATCTACGCTGCTGACCAGGGTCTCCTGAGGTTATGTATGTATATATAGGTGGATTGCGAAACGATTGCATCGCGCAGCTTGCAGCGAGAGCGTCTCACGAAGATGTATATATATATATTTAGCGTGCCATGTTTGCAGCGAGAGCGTATGTCAAAAAGTGTATATATATGTCACGCGCAACGCTTGCAGCGAGAGCGTATGTCAAAAAGTCTCTCCGACTAATAGGTCAGTATCTTATATTATTTCCGGCTGATAGGCCGAGGTGCAGAAGCCGGACTCAGTCACGTGGGGTCTTGAGTCAGTGGCTGTGATTATAGGCGATCAGAGAGCCGCTAGGGGGTGCTTCGCAGGTTATTTGAACCGATGCCTAAAGAGAACACGGAAATTATTAGGGCTTGCCCAGAAATTAATTATATGCTGTTGACAAGGTACTTACTCTGTACTAAAACAGCAATAATTAATAATTTTCCGTATGTGTTGGCTTATAAAAATCTCAATTAGATTTTTGCTAATTGTTTGCGCAGGTCAGTTCGGTTTTGGGTGACGCAATAGAAAAGAGATGGACCACGCGCTTTCGCTATGTTTCAAAGCTCACTTTTCGATTGGTAGTATTGATCGATAATTTACCAACTTTTATCTCGATGTATAACAGATAAGCCAGGGATGTACACTACAACCACAAGTTATTTTAGAGCTTGCTTGAAGCCAGGGAAATGGCTTGAAAAAGAACCAAAGGGTACATCCCATCATTTTTATTGCTTTAAGTCCTTAACGTGGTAGGTACCTAGCTCTCTTCCCTGCAGCAGCTCTTCCAACAAATAATTAGCTGAACCCAATTTCGATTTTATTCTGGATTTAATCCATTGGGGATTCAGCTAAGCATTAATTTGTTTAGCGAAGTTGCTTTGCGTGAAATTTCCGAACGATTTCTTGTCCCACACGGTAAAATACTTCTCGCGAGCCCAAATTATATTGTCTCTCATTGATTTCATAAGCTTTAGATACGTTGGCCTTTACGTTTAACCGACTCGGTTAACCCATGCGGAACCCAAAGTTTCCATACAAGCTGCTCACCAAGTGTGTTGAGTACGTATGCACACGTGTTTGTCCTTTCAAGTCAGGATAATTTCCATCTGGGCTTGACGCCTCTTCACACAGTTTGCGATACTCTGAATTTTTAAAATGGGGAGAATCTAAGTCGATGACTGGCTTAAGAACTTCTAATGTTTCTACCCCATCTTGGTACATTCGAGACAAGGCATCAGGTACTACGTTACCCTTCCCTCTACGATGACTAATACTGAATTTATAACCTTGCATACGCATGACCTACCTGGCTCATCCACCCTTGAGATTTGGTTGACGCATCAGCCAGAGGAGACTTGCGTGATCTGTAATTATCTCAAACTCCTGCATTTCGAGATAACAACGAAACTTTTCGATGGCCAGCATCGCAGCCAAGCATTCACGTTCAGTGACGCTGTAGTTGCGTTGAGCAGACTTGAGCTTTTTCGACATGAAGGCGACAGGACGCTCTTCATTGTCATCTGACAACTGTATCAACACGGTTCCCACACCATAATCACTAGCGTCGCAATGGACATATAATTTCTTTTCAAAGTCAGGACGGGTGCAGAAGTAATAACTTCCCTCAAGTTTGTAAAAGCAACTTGAGCTACATCCGTCTATACAAACATCCGCTTTGTAAAAAGAAGTTCTGTTATAGGGAATACCAGCTCAGCAAAGTTGTTGATAAATCGCCTATACCAGCCTACAAGACCTAAAAAACTCCGCGCTTGTTTCAGCGTCTTTGGGGATGGCCAAGAGTTGATGGCCGCCACTTTATTTGGATCTGTAGCGATACCGCCATTGCCAAATAAATAACCGAGGTATCCCACTTGAGTGACACAAAATCTACTCTTGGATACGTTCAATGTAAGATTAGCTCTACGAAATTCAAAAGCAAGCGCATTAAGACGGTCAAAAGCGTGTCAAAATCCTCCGACACAATGCATACATCGTCTAGTTTACCAAATACACATGTTTTAAGATCAGGTGGTAATTGATCAACCAATCTACACATGTTCTGAGGCGCATTGTACAAGCCAAAAGGCATGACTGTGAATTGATACAACGGCCTTCCTGGTACCGTAAACGCCGTGATGGCTTTAGCTTTGTCCGAAAGAGGTATTTGCCAGAAGGCGTCCTTAAGATCTAACTTGGTTATCAAATTAGCCTTAGAGAACCTAGAAAATATGCCATCGATATTAGGCAAAGAATACGCGTCCTTTTTGGTGCAGTCGTTAGTACGACGTGCATCCAGGCACAGACGTACTTTTCCTGGTTTTACTACTAATTTTACTGGTGAACTCCAGGGGCTTTGAGGAGCTTCGAGGAAGTAACCCTCGTTCAACATTCTATCCAATTCCTGATACATTAGTTTCTCCACCGCGGGGGAAACCTGATAAAACCGTTGTTTGATCGGTTTGGAATCTCCGACTTCAATGTCATGAGTCAGAAGATAAGTTTTCCCAAGCCCTTGCTCGGTATAATTTGGGAACAAATCAATGACCGCAGCTAAGCGAGCTTGCTGGGATGCTGTAAAAGGATATTTGTTTTCCTCCTCTTTATTTGTATTGAGTAATGAACTAGGAGAATCTATGGCTGAGATAAGACCTGGAGCTAAGCTACAAATTCGCAAAAAGTTAATGCCCAATATTACACGCTTATTCAGTGACGGGATAATATACAAGTCAATTTCCTTGGTTTAACCATTATAATTTAATTCAACACGAAGAATACCTATGACTGGGTGTCTCTTGCCATCGGCAGTTTTGACCTCAGATACTATTTGTTTAAAGTTTGGACAGTCTAACCAATTTTTAGTTGCTAAATCTGAGCCTATACAGCTAATATTGGCTCCGGTGTCAAGGAGTCCAACTTCGTTGTATCCTAAAAATGATAATGAAGCGTACAAAAGTCCATTAGATTGGTCATTAACGATTGCAGACACTAATAATTGACGAGACTGTTTAACTTTCATCTAATAATTACGCATACGTAGCGTTTTTTTTTTATCTTGATCGAACCCGCTCATAATGAGCTAGCCGTTCGTGGTACGGTCGAAATGGTTTCATTGTTTGTACGTCAGGTATTTTTAAAGCAGCTGCCTGTTTTAAAAATGCAGGCGAGCGTTGAGAATAGTCTGTTGTGATTGAATGAGGAACGTCAGCGGGATCTACTGGTGGGCCCTTCATCTGCTGTCGACAAAGGTGCCCGCCTTCGAGTTTTCCGCTCGTTTGAGGCAGGTTGGGCACTAAGGCTTATATATGTCTTTGGCTCCCCAACCGTAACAACATACGCAGCGTTCTGCCAAGCACATATCCCACGCGTGGCCGGGTTTTTGCAATTTCAACAAAATAATGATTTTTTTGTTAATTGCAATGCTTCTACTACGCGTCTTCTGTCTCAGATTGAGGCAAATCTTCTTCGGCTTCCACTGCCGCTACAGCTCTTCTAAAAACTTTAGGACAGCTGTGATTTTAGAAAATCGACGGGATTCCTCGTCTTCCAAAAGGTTTTCGCGTTTATGAATCAACTGTCTGAGATGAGCGACGGCTGATACTGACAAAAAAATTGTGCAGCAATTGCTGTGTAAGTCGGAATTCATCAAGCGGTTCTGCTAAACGAGAAGCGACTTTCAAAATGGATTCGTAATACAGATCGAAGGACTCTGCTTCTTTCGAGCGAGTTTCTTCCATTAGGATGTCATCATCCTTGAAATCCTGATATTGGCTCTTCAAGGACAAGCAAAAATCTTCCCAAGTGATCAAACTATTTTCTTTACGAAAGCGCCAGTACCATTCTCTGGCCTTTCCTGTGAGAAGAACGTGCAAATTTTTGCAAAGCATCGGATAATCTCCACTAAGACAATATTCAGTGAGAGCACTAACTCGATAAAGAAACTCTTGAACAGACGGACCAGTGAGTTCACCATCATATTGTGTTGGTCTAGGATTCGAGGCGGGCCTACGATGACTTCTATACCTCGTATCATGAACTCTCACCTCTTCGGCTGCAACTGTTATTGAAGGACCTGACATTTCATCTTAAATAATTTGTACACCTCCCGTGGATGCACAAACAGGACAATTTGGGGTTTCTCTAAGACGATTTAGAATGCAATCAATATGAAACACGTGACCTCAACCAGTGGTTACAACATTCGAGGGTCCTCTCAAGTGTTCAACGCATAACATACAGGTGCCTATTGATTCTGGTGAATCTTGCAACGATAAACCGTTGTTAGGGCTGTTTGCAAGTGGAATGTTTAGATCAAAAACAAGTCAGTTACACAAGAAACTCAAATTTCTACACACAGCAAAATTCACAGAGTGATTTTTATTTAAATTTTCAGTGATTGGTTTTGTTTTGGGTTAATTTGTTTATCATAAGTTATATATTTTCCTTGAGGTTAATTTTGGCAAATTAATGATGACGAGATAAATTGCTTCGATAATCATAATCAGTTTGGTTCATATTATTGTATTTCCTGCAGATAAAAATCCGAAGGATAGGTAGCTGTTCCGGATAACTGAAACACACTATTCCTTATTCCATTGGTTTTTTCTAACAGGATGAACAACAACGTTGGAGGTTAAGTAATTCCAGACCTTTGAATTAGGGTATATTTCCAGAGCTCCTGTGATATATAGACAGCTTTGTAACTCGGTACCCATAAGATTTTTTTGAAATTATATTCCTATCGGATATGGCATCTTATATCCTGTCTTAAATAACCGTTTATCGTGGCTCTATATTTAATGAAAAATATATTGATTTCCTAGGTAATAAGAAAGGGTTATATGGTAGAAAATTACTTTTCGTTGTACTACCCTTGAGCATGCTGATATGTAAGCTTTATGCTGGTCAATCATTAGCATTTGCCAAAGACTGAATTCCAAAAATATTGAGTTACACAAATCACATTGCTTATAGGCTTACTAGAGCTAATGCTTACTCTCAAGAATTATTTGATGGATGAATGATGGCATTATATTTCCTTCATGCAATTTCCGATCAGACGTACTTAGAGCACCATTAGCTTGCTACTATTGTTTTACATATGGCATAATGGGATGTTTGGGGCTAATCTATCCAACATTCCAAATTAACGTTTTGAAATGTTCTTATTTCTTTAACGCGCAGCAGGCCCCACGTTGGGCGCCAACTTTTGTGATTTAAAATTTATATATTGAGGATTTAAATAAATTTGAATACTCATCAGGATGAAACACAACCTACTCACATATACACTTCATCATCAGATGAAATACAAATGCGAGAGAGAACATACATGTATGACCTTAAAGCGATATACACTTAATTGCTAACAAGGATACATAACATGTAGGAACGAAATATATATATATGTTATGCGATTAAGATGGTGAATCAAACGACTTGTACTTTAAAGTGTTAGAGTACAGTTTTTATAAATTTCAATATTATTTAGTCCCTGTGCCGTGTTATTAAAGATATAAAGGTGCAGAAAAGTTCTGCCTAACATAAGTAATGAGGGAATTATGAAAAAAATAAAAAGACACCGATCAAAGAAACATATATTATTGTCGAGACTGCGAGATGTAATCGCAGCTCGTTCTTTACCCGCCCTACCTAGATTCCATAAGATGTTGTTAAAGGAATCCCAGATTTAAAGTTTATCTCATCATATATTTACACTTTTTCGCCGCAAGGAAAATTTCGATAAGTTTAGGTACACAAAAAAAAAAAAAAAAATATTTTGATAATAAAATGGTAAAAAATAAAAAAAATAAATATTTTTTTCTATTTTAATCAAAAAATATTAAAAAAAATTTAAGGTTTTATGTTATGTTTGGTTTATGTTCCCTTAATTTATAATCTTTAAACTAATTCTTAACCATATATACATTTTTATGCTAAGTCCTTTTTGTTTTTATTTGTTTAGCTTTAGTAGTTTAAATGCATTTTATTTTCTTTTTCTTTTTGACGTTAAAAAGTTTTTTTTTTTTTTTTTTTTTTTTTTATGTTTCCTTTGTTTTTTGTTTTTTTTTTAGTTAACTTTGTATTGTAATTTTAATATGGCAATGAAATAATTTTAGGATTTTATAAGAATATTTAATAAGAAATGCGTATGCATATTAAGCAGTTAGCATTGCATATAGGTAGTTGCAAATATGTATATTTGTCTGCAGGGATATATTATATATAAAATAACATCTTTGTTTTTATTTTTTAAAAAAAAAAAAATTTTTTTTAAAAAAAAACCTTAAGGGGAAACCCGGAGACAATTCGCGTCGTTCCTTAATGGAGTTTGAATTAAATCTATCTTAAAGCTACAAACTGGACGCTTAGCAAACCTTTGGCTGAGTCTCATTTACTTCTGTATTGAGCGTACATAAAGCTCTCTTTTATGTTTACATGATATTGGGCGCTCTCTTGAGTGGATTGCGCATGGGAACGGATCAGCCGAGAATTTGCGCTGCGTAAGCAGTTTTGACCCTTTCGTGGGAATGTTTACAAATGATCGGAGTAGGCTGACTTGTTATTGTCGCCGAATTTGGGGATAAAATGTTTATGTCTAAGCAGGCGGAATTGTCGCCGAATTGGGGGATACAAATGTTTATGTCTAAGCAGGCGGATGGTTTCTGGTGAAATACATGAATGTTTGTCTTATATGCTAAGTACAATTGTCAAGTGTATGTATGTATGTGGGAGTGTTTTGTGTGTGTGTATGTGTGGACAAGTGGTGCGCTATGGTACATATGCTACTTCCCCATCCTTAAAAAATTGGCCTGCCCTCAGGCGGATAAGTTAGGATACAATATAGGGTTTAAATTATTATCATTTTCAATTACTTGATTGTTTACAATATTTGGTGGTTCTGTGGGAGTGGGAACTTGTTTTTTAAATTTAATAATGATTTTCTTAGGTATACTCTTATATTTGTAGACAAAATATAATATTATAATTATAATTAATACAATTACTGACGTTATTAATACATTTTGAAAAGTATCTTTTGTTTTTATTTCAAAAATTTCTTTTGCTTCAATATATGCTAATGTTTCTAGTTTTGTTACGTTATTATTTACATATACTGTTTGTGTGTAGTCAAGTAATGTATTTGATATTGAAATATCATCTATTTGAATAGAGCAATTAAAAGCTTTAATTAAATTATCTCCCTCTATTATTATTTCTTGATTTTTGCAATTCTGGTTGAGTGTGGTCTTTGGTTATTGCCATCTTAATATAATGTTAGGGTTTTTGTGTATCTACATTCTGTATTTGCTTGGTTTAGAATACCTGTTATGCATTTGTCAGATAATAATTTTTTTGAAGATGCTAAGAAAGTTTTATTGTCTTGAACATAATATTTGTCGTTTATATTTTCAATCAATATATTTTTATTGCTATCGGGGTACGGTATTATTGTAAAAATTGGGGTTTTTATAATATCTTTTGGGATATGGGAAATTAAAAGAATTTCATTCGTGTCAGTTTTTAACCAAGTTGAAGTTTTAATATTTAGAACTTTTTCAGAGTTTATATTTGTTAAGTAATCATGTTTTAATAATTTAGGGTTAAAAATGATCATCAAAACTGCGTGATTATGTTGGACTACTTTGGTCTTGGGGTTGTGCTGGAATTATCATATTTTGTTTTATTAATTTTCTTTTTCTTTTTATATTTTGATTTATAGTGGGTTATTTTTCTACCTCTGTTTTTCTCTTCATAATGTTTTTCATCTACTTGAGTGATCTCTCCTGTTTTCTTAAAGGGATTTGTTGTTTTAGATTTAACTAATGGTGCTTGCCTATATCTAGTATCTATTTCATAATCTTCACGTGTTTCGTTTAATTTATCTATTTTGTTACTTTTATTAGTTTGTGTGTTATAAGCAGGTGTTCCTGCATAAATGAAAATATCGGCTGGGGTTCTTCCAGTCGTATTGTGCTTAGTTTTATGATTATAAATATAAAGTATTGTTTCAAAACTAGTTAATTTGTTTTCAGGGTTTGATTCGGTATTAATTATTCTTAATTTTTCATTAATAGTTTTATGAAATCTCTCGACATCAGAAATTCCATTTTTACTGCTTGTAATTTCTATTTTCACGCCTTCTGTTTGTAACCAAAGTTGTAAAGCTGCGCACATAAATGCTGAATCTTTATCTGCTTTGATTTCTATAGGTTTACCCATATTGGTAAAAACTAAGAGTATTGCTCGTTTAGCTTCGAGCCAATCTCTGGATTGTATTTCAATTAAAGAGGCGAACTTTGAATAAGTATCAATACAAGATAAAAATTGTTTATTGTTGACCATATAAAAGTCCATTACATATTTGTCTCTTGGATTGAAGACTTCAGGAGTTGTTTCGAATTTTAATTTTGTGTCTCTATGCTCAGTTTTTGCAACATTACAAACATCACATTCGTTTATAATGTTTTGAATCAATTTTTGATAATCGGGGTAATAGAAGTTTTCTTTGAACATGGAAATGGTTTTTTCAATACCGGGATGTAAAAGTTCTTTGTGTTTTTGAACTATAATTTCTTTAAATTGAGCATATGTGTGAATATTTGAAAGTTTTGAGGTAGATCTCATTACTTTTGTAATATTATTTGGGCAAATAATATTTACATAGGCATTTTGGAATGTTGTAAAGTCTTCATCATTATTGAAATAAATTACAGTGTTTTTAGTGCAAATGTATTCTTTGATAAGCTCTTTTGCATAATCAAAAGTCATTTCCTTATAGTTTATATTTATTATAGTTTTATGGAAATATTTTGTTACCTTTACTTCATTTGTGTCACCTTTAGTGAATTCTATCTGATGGGTAAAGTAGTTAATGGGTCTTTCGGTAATGGGTATATAATTTTGACTGTCCTCGTGACTACTATGTATGGTAGCAGCGGTGGTGGAAGTTTCACCGAGGAAGTTCTCAATTTTTACACGTGAAAGTGCATCTGCAACATGGTTTTCTTTACCAGGTACATATTTGATTTGGTAGTCAAACTCATTTAGTCTGATTTTCCATCTTTGTAGTTTCATGTTTGGTTCTTTGATATTTTCAAGCCAAACTAAGGGGCGGTGGTCACTAAGGATTTGAAATTTTCGACCGAAAAGATAGGACCTGAAGTATTTGGTGGCCCAGACAATAGCTAAAAGTTCTTTTTCTATTGCCGAATAATTAAGCTCGTGGTCATTGAGTGTACGACTAGCGTAACAAATAGGTTTATGATCCTGTGAGAGTACAGCACCAAGAGCAATATTGCTGGCATCTGTAGTTAGTGAGAATGGTTTCTCAAAATTAGGGTATATTAAGATAGGATCGGACATTATGAGAAATTTTAATTTCTCGAAAGCGGATACATAGTTTGTATCATTGGCATTTATATTGGCGCCTTTCTTAAGATTTTGCGTCATTGGTTTTGCAATATTTGCGAAATTGGGAATAAACTTTCTGTAGAACCCGCAAAGGCCAAGAAACGACTTAATTTGCTTAGGTGTTTTGGGAATGGGAAAATGCTTAATTGCATTTATTTTTGTTGGGTTAGGTTTTATACCTTCTGTTGTTATGATGTGCCCTAGAAACTCTGTTTCTTTTTTGAGAAATTCGCATTTGTCTAACTGCAATTTTAAGTTAGCTTCCTTTAATTTAGCAAAAACCTTACGAAGTGACATTAAATGTTCTTCCAATGAAGTGGAGAATACTATAATGTCATCCATGTATACCAAACAATCTTTGTAGATAAGATCTTCTAACAGATTGTTTACGCAACGTTGAAAAGTCGCGGGTGCATTTTTCAGTCCGAATGGCATTCGAGTGTACTCATAATGACCATTCTTTGTAGAAAAAGCTGTTTTCGGTATAGAGTTTTCATCCATTTGGATTTGATGAAAACCTTTTGCTAAATCTATGGTAGTGAAATATTGAGATCTACCGAGTTTATCTAATATTTCATCCATAACAGGAATGGGGTACTTGTCGTCCACGGTAATTTCGTTTAGTTTGCGATAGTCAATTACTATCCTAAACTTTTGTTTACCGGATGCATCACTCTTCTTTGGAACTATCCAAATAGGTGAGCAATAAGGCGAGTTCGATTTTCGAATAATGCCTTGATCAATCATTTCTTTGATTTGGACTTCGACTTCTTTGTCGTGGGCTTGGGGATATTTATAAGGTTTCTTATAAATAGGATCTTCATGCTTTGTATTTATGACATGTTTGACAGTGCTTGTGAAGGTCAAATTTTCACCTTCTCTGTACTGAATGTCTTTAAATTCGTGAAGAATTTTAGTCAGAGCATTTCGCTCTTCCTTGTTTAAGTGATCGAGTCTGAATTCATTTGATTCTTTTAACTCATTTTCTATTGCATAGTTTATTGCTTCGTCATCAGTTGATGGTGGCTCTAAACAGTTCGTGCAGTCGGTATCGTCTTCTGAATTTACCTTTTGCTCGTTGTCATAGTGCATTAAGAAGTTGTAATTGTTTAAATTAACACTTCGTTCGCTAAAATTGATTTGAGCGTTGGTGTCTTCTAAGAAGTCTCTACCAAGTAGCATATCATAATTTTCCGAAAAATTATGGATATAAAAAACTTGTTTAGTGGGGCAAAGCTTACTGGGTTTCAAACTAATACTATCTTTTAATGTAACTATACCGTTAATGGTATGAACTTTCAACTTATTTGTTTTAATGGGGAAATTGAAGAAATTTGATTTTATTATATTAATTGTAGATCCGGTATCAATAATACAACGGAGCTTTATATTGTTCATGACAATATTTATGAACGGGTTTCTTCTTGTTCTTCGTCCGAGGCATTTTGATGAAAATTTTCGGACGTGTCCATTCTTGATTGGCCACTAGAACTTGGTCTTTGCCTTTTATGGGCTGGGTTAGGAGCACTTGAAGAGGCTTGATTTGTTTGATAGTTTGTTGTATTTTGTAATTGTGCCTGGTCTAGTTTCTGTTTAAATTCTTGGTATAATTGCTCAATGTTCTGGCTATTATTATTATTTTTCTTGTTATCATTAGTATTGTTATAATTTTGGTTTTGACTGGTTGAACTTGACACTTGATTATAATTTGGACTGTAATTTTTACTTTTAGAACTTTTATTTTGATCATTATTTTTGTTCTGACTATTTTGTGATTTCGCACGATCGGACCATATACTGTCATAGCAACCTTCTTGTTGAGCGATTTGCTTCAACTTGCTAACAGTTGTTATGTCGAATCTAGCTAACTGCATGTATAGCCTATCAGGGAGTTTTCTAATTATTACGTCTTTGACGGTATTATTCATTCCGTTTGTATAAATGTGGTTATTAAACGGGTTGTTTTCTAAACTTAACTTATTTGTTATAATGAAACATTTTTCTTCTAGCTCTTCGATAAACTTACGAAGTGATCCGTTGAACGGTGTGTTGTATAGTCTTCTTAGGAGTTCCTCGAATGGGGTTTGTGTTTTGAATTCCGCGATAAGGGCTTCCTTCAGATCAATCCAGGTGTTGGCTGCACTTAACTGAGACACACGCTGGGCATCACCTCCAATCTGCATCTCGATTGCACTAAACATGATGTGTGCTTGCCGGGCGTCGGTTGTCGGGTAGAGACTTTGGATAAACTCGATTCTCCGTATGAACGAGCTCAGCTCTGATGTTGTACCATTAAATACTGGCACTTGTCGAATCTGACCAAGGGCCTGGTTCAGATGACTTTCCGAAAGGAGTTGAATTTGATGTGGTTGTTGTTGCTGTGGCTGTGCCATTTTTGAATTTTGTATTGCTGGTTGTTTACACTCGCTTAGCTTTTCGCTAGGGTTTTATTTTTTTTTTTTTTTTTTTGTTTCGGGGTTTTGACCTGAGACGATAATTGTCTTTTAATGGTCTTCACTGCAGCACTGAGTTATGATTTTCTTTTTTTAAAAAAAAAGGTTCACTTCTAGTAGCGGTCACACTTTTACAGTGGGCTACCAAGTTGAAGTGTTTCACAGAGCACTGAGTTTCTTTTTTGGTGGATTATAGTCTTCCAGTAACCTTTAGTTGGCTACGCAAACGAAGTTTTTTAATCACACGCGGTATTTAGGCGGATTGCAACCTTCCTGTAGCATTTAATTTAGCCACGCAAACGAAGGTTTTAGATCACACGCGGTTCTTTTGCGGATATCGATCAAAACGTTAATCGGTATCCTACCGGCTGCGCCAATAACAAGTTCGCGTTTAGTATTTATGAAAAAAATATAACTTTATTTCGAATAAACACTTAGGCGAAACCCGGAGACAATTCGCGTCGTTCCTTAATGGAGTTTGAATTAAATCTATCTTAAAGCTACAAACTGGACGCTTAGCAAACCTTTGGCTGAGTCTCATTTACTTCTGTATTGAGCGTACATAAAGCTCTCTTTTATGTTTACATGATATTGGGCGCTCTCTTGAGTGGATTGCGCATGGGAACGGATCAGCCGAGAATTTGCGCTGCGTAAGCAGTTTTGACCCTTTCGTGGGAATGTTTACAAATGATCGGAGTAGGCTGACTTGTTATTGTCGCCGAATTTGGGGATAAAATGTTTATGTCTAAGCAGGCGGAATTGTCGCCGAATTGGGGATACAAATGTTTATGTCTAAGCAGGCGGATGGTTTCTGGTGAAATACATGAATGTTTGTCTTATATGCTAAGTACAATTGTCAAGTGTATGTATGTATGTGGGAGAGTTTTGTGTGTGTGTATGTGTGGACAAGTGGTGCGCTATGGTACATATGCTACTATATAATATATGTCAGAGCTTTACGGTTTATCTTGATTATGCAGCGAGTCCCTGATATTTCTCTTTATATTTCTCGTTAGTTCTCTGCCGTTTCGTGTGCACGTTTTTGCTTAGTCAACTTTCGATTGTCCCGCACCGCAACTTTACCAGGGCCACACTCGATCTCAATGTATATCGCGACCTCACAATCAAATAAAACCCGTCTTATCGATAAGTCAAGTACAACCCGTCCTTTCCATAAGTTTCTGAAGCCGTTGACTATCGATAAGGTGCCCATTTCAAAATAACATTACCTTCTCCGACATATATTATATGTACAAAAAATGTTTAGAACTTACCTCCAATCCATCCTTTGGGCCCAAATGATGTGGAGTTGTTGTTGCATTTTTGCTGTTAAAGAGTTTTTAAGTTGCACATATACACATTATAAAATATATCAGAGCTGCACACACATGATTAATATTTAAAGATATAATTCAACACATCAAGCCAAGTAAAGGTGACAAGTTATATGAACACACTTTTTATTAACACCGGGCAAAAAGGTGATATTAGAAATTGAACAAGCGAAAAGCAAAAACAGAAATAATATTAAGGTTAACTTTACATTTGTATAGATTTTAGCTTAGCTAACTATTGTTAGGCCATGGATTTTAAAAAAATTCATGGTCTTCTGTGTTTGTGGGAACGGAAATGTGCGTAATAGGCAGAAGGAGGCATCTCCGACCCCATAAACTATATATATTTTGAATCAGTATCAACAGCCGAGTCGATTGAGCCATTTCTGTCTGTCCGTCTGTCTGTCTGTCCCTCTCTCCGTCTGTATGAACGCCAGGATCTCAGCAACTAGAAGAGCTAGAGTCTTAAAATTTTGTGACAACATACGTGTATATTTAGTTGTCTCAAAGTTTTTTGGAAATACGGCCACGCCCCTTCCCGCCTCTGTAAATTAGTTATAACAGTTTAATATACACAATATACACCCAACAACCAAAGTTATACATCTCACATGACAAATACATTACCACGGATGCTTTCTGAAAATTTCACTTATATGATGATATGATCCGAATTAAACTCAATTTGAACGTATACTTTTGCGCATATTAAGACCTTATTTATGCATCATACCGAAGTTCAAATCAGCGTCGGATACACAGCATTTTACAAAACTTTTTATTTGGATAGAATGGTAACAGAATTAGCTCAGAATGCAACTTTGCCGATCGAACAAGAAATGAGACAGTGGCTTAGTGGTTAGAGTGGCGGACGGAAATTCATAGAGAATTTGTGTGCGCGTGCGTGAGTTCAAGTCCTAGCGGCGGCCGGTGCAACTTTTTATTTTAATTACTCTTTGTTGGTTTTTTTTATTCTTATAAATTATAAGGGAAACAACAGTCAACAACTACACCCGCTAAATTTTTTAATTAGATATCAATAAAAATAGTTTCCCAAAATAAATTTCATACTATTATGCAATACTTAAGACAATCAATAAGTTACGAATGTTAGAGTGGGATGCCGAAACATGCGTGTCTGCATTTGCACATTTATGCTTCGGCGTCCCGCTCAAACACGCATCAATTGCCGTATTCGGCGTATGTAATCAACTGTCAGATTTGTGCAACATTTATAAAAGTGTTCTAATTAAATATGTTGAGTACCAAACAATTTAAAAATTATTGTTTGTTTAGCTTTTATATTATTTAATAGAAAAGTAAAAAAAATAGGAAATCATGTCACACATTGATCCCGGCAGCAGTTGAACCCGAACACTGTCAACATCATTGGTCTTGGAATCCTGCACACACTCCGCTTAGCTACTCTATAACTTCCGTTGCCGCCACTTCTGGTTGCCATTACCGAAAAATGCATACACCAACTTATTGCCCTCTCGCCCTACCTAATGCTTAAAATTCTTGTCTATTCGCTTTTGCATTGTTGTTGCGTTCTTCTTCTTTTGTCTGTCAATGGAATTTGTGTGTTTCGTTCGAATTAAATAATAAGAATATAAAATTTATATTTTTAAATGCTTAATAATAATTCAAACAAACCAAAATTTTCATTATAAATAAGGGGAAATTAATTTTACACGGTATACCGGTATACCACGGTATACAGCACCTGACTGTAGCCTTCGACTAGTTTAGTTATTTTGTTTTCGTTGAAAGTTTAGTTAGTTGTTGTCATGGGATGTTTCATAAACAAAGAAAATTTGCATGCTTGTGCATATGTGTGCTTGACTGTGTTTGAGTGAGTTTGCAGGTTGGAATGTGTTTGCAGGTTTGAATGTGTATTTTTCACTAGTTTGGTATTTGTTTTTGTCCTAATTTAATGCACTATAACCCCAGGCACTAATCCTCTATGTATGTGTGTAGAACTTGCATGATGAGGGTTAAAGATGCGTGGACTGCTATCACTCACAAAGTCGTAGGTATATAGAATCTAGTTCTGCATAAGGGACACAACGATTGATACAATCTATGCTGCTGACCAGGGTCTCCTGAGGTTACGTATGAATATATATATGGATCGCTCAACGCTTGCTACGCGAAGCTTGCAGCGAGAGCGTATTTTAAAAAGTCTCTCCGACTAATAGGTCAGGATCATATATTATTTCCGGCTGATAGGCCGAGGTGCACAAGCCGGACTCAGTCACGTGGGGTCTTGAGTCAGTGGCTGTGATTATAGGCGATCAGATAGCCGCTAGGGGTGCTTCGCAGGTTATTTGAACCGATGCCTAAAGAGAACACGGAAATTATTAGGGCTTGCCCAGAAATTTATTATATGCTGTTGACAAGGTACTTACTCTGTACTAAAACAACAATAATTAATTATTTTCCGTATGTGTTGGCTTATAAAAATCTCAATTAGATTTTTGCTAATTGTTTGCGCAGGTCAGTTCGGTTTTGGGTGACGCAATAGAAAAGAGATGGACCAAAGCTCACTTTTCGATTGGTAGTATTGATCGATAATATGTTGCAAGCGAACTAGATTAGTCACAGGCGATTACCAACTTTTATCTCGATGTATAACCGATAAGCCTGGGATGTACACTACAACCACAAGTCATTAGAGCTTCCTTGAAGCCAGAGAAATGACTTGAAAAAGAACCAAAGGGTACATCCCATCATTTTTATTGCTTTAAGTCCTTGGCGTGGTAAGGAGTGTCCCAAAAAGAAACTGCACACTTAGTTCCTGTTAAAACTTTACGATTTCTTTCGCGATTTTATTTATTTTTTTTTAATTATTTTATGGATTACATAAGCCATCAGTTTCGTTAAGAAAATTTATGGAAAGTTCACTCCCTAATTTTGAAGAGTATTTTTTGAATGGGCATAGTGAGCTGCTGCGAGATCTGGCCAAAATATTGCTGATACTTTGTGCTTTTCATAAAATGGAATCAAACGTTTTTTAAGCACTCCCTCACGTAAATATCGTCGTATATTGTGCCTTTTGTGAAAAATGGGCTGCTTCTTAAGCCACAGGAGCAAATGGCAGGCCATATTAGCACTTTCTCTCCAAATTTTTCCACTTCAATTTTGGACACCAACTCGTCAACAGTTCCACCTTAAGTTTTGGTAAAACGCAATCGATCCTAGAGCTGTCGCACTCTCGTTTTGCCGACTTGTATTTGCCGCACACTTTTTTTTGCTACTTTTTGTTTTTTGTATTCCTTTAAATTATGCCGTTGCTTCACTCTTTCCACCAAAGATCTACTCGTTCCGGCTTTTTTGTCAAATCTCATACTGACTTCGACCTGTTTTTCGCGATCAAGGCGAATACATTCTTATCAGTATTTTCATTCCTGGGACCAGTTTTTCTTCCTGTTTTTGGTCTATCTTTCAAAGAATATGTCTCTCCAAACTTAATTTTTATACCCTTCGACCATTGAAAATGGTCAAAAAAGGCTATACTAACTTTGTGCAAATGTATGTAACAGGCAGAAGGAGGCGTGGGAGACCCCACAAAATATATATATTCTTGCTCAGGATCACTAACCAAGTCGATTAAGCCATGTCTGTCTGTCCGGATGTCTGGATGTCTGGATGTCTGTATGTCCAGATGAACACACAGATCTCAGCTATTATACTTAGATAATTATAATACCAACATGACGTCAAAATTTCAATCCGATCAGACAACAAACACACAAGTTATTAAACAAAAACATTGTTCGCTTTGATTTTGTATACAGACCAGCAAGCAGTGACGTCATTGCAATGCTCATGTAGGAAAGAAAAGGAAAGAGAATGCGAGCGCGTAGCGCCATCTGTTGTTCTTCTCTTCTTTTCTATGCACGCGCACTTTTTGCATTCAAACGCACACACACACATATGTACATAAATTTGTGCTTGACCAATGAAATGATACACGCATATACACGTATTCATACACAGACGCGTATAAAGGCTTACGTTACGATATTTCTATTAAGTAGAAGTATTGTACAATTATTGACTCTTTACGTTTCAAAAAGGTCGAAGGGTATCCCACTGTCGCGTGCCGCTCGACTGTTGCTTTTCTTACTTGTTTTATTTTTAACTCTATTGACACTAACTTTGTAGCGTTTAGCTAATTCTCTGTAAGAAACGCCGTTTTCTGTGCAGTAATTGTGCACAATTTTTTGGAGCACGTGTTCTTTGATTCGAGGCATTGTTGAAAGTGAACAGAGAATATGAAAATTATGCAGAATTTATTGACCTTTTAAACGGTACATCGCATAGCGGGATCGAAAGCTTGCACTGCGAGAAATAAGCAATTGGTAGTGTGCAGTTTCTTTTCGGGACAGTACCTAGCTCTATTCGCTGCAGATCTTTCAACAAATAATTAGCTGAACCCAATTTCGATTTTATTCTGGATTTAATTCATTGGCGTTTAGCATTGCATTAATTTGTTTAGTGAAGTTGCTTTGCGCGAAATTTCTTCAAAATATTTCTTGTCCCACACGGTAAAATACTTCTCGCGAGCCCAAATTATATTGTCTCTCATTGATTTCATAAGCTTTAGATACGTTGGCCTTTAACTGTTTCCTTAATGCAGCAAGCTGCAATCAAAGAGCGATTGACGCGCTAGGGCGCGTTCGATTGCCGTGAATACACAGCGGTGTACATGTGACGAACACCCAATGACGTTAGCCAATCGTTAAATTCTTTGCTTTTGAACTGAACGCAGTTGTCACTAACTACGCACGAAGGATCGCCATAAGTCAAAAAGATTTGATTCTGGAGAAACTCCTGTATCAGTGCAGTAGTAAACTTTTTAAACTCCTTTGATAAGGAGTCCTATTTTTCAATTTTTACTGCGCGGATATGGACCGAGGATGTCGATGTATAATCGCTCGAAAGGTCTATCCGTCGTGGCAGGTTTACCCATCGGGGGTCTCAATGTGACATTTGGAGCTTTGGTGGCCTTGCATACGTCGCAATGGCGCACGTAATCCCTCACCTGCGTAACCATTCCGGGCCAGAAGAAACTACGCCTAATGAGCTCCAGAGTTTTTGCCATGCCACCATGCGCACTATTCACCGTTCCATGCAAGTTTTTGATAACCGACTCGGTTAACCCATGCGGAACCCAAAGTTTCCATACAAGCTGCTCACCAAGCGCTGTACCGTCAGTGTGTTGGGTACGTATGTATAAGTGTTTGTCCTTAACTTTCAAGTCAGGATAATTTCCATCTGGGCTTGACGCCTCTTCGCATAGTTTACGATACTCTGAATTTTTAAAATGGGGAGAATCTAAGTCGATGACTGGCTTATGAACTTCTAATGCTTCTACCCCATCTTGGTAAATTCGAGACAGTGCATCAGGTACTACGTTACCCTTCCCTCTACGATGACTAATACTGAATTTATAACCTTGCATACGCATGACCTACCTGGCTCATCCACCCTTGAGATTTGGTTGACGCATCAGCCAGAGGAGACTTGCGTGATCTGTAATTATCTCAAACTCCTGCATTTCGAGATAACAACGAAACTTTTCGATGGCCAGCATCGCGGCCAAGCATTCACGTTCAGTGACGCTGTAGTTGCGTTGAGCAGAGTTGAGCTTTTTCGACATGAAGGCGACAGGACGCTCTTCATTGTCCCCTGACAACTGTATCAACACGGCTCCCACACCATAATCACTAGCGTCGCAACGGACATATAATTTCTTTTCAAAGTCGGGATTCTGTAGGACGGGTGCAGAAGTAATAACCGTTTATCGTGGCTCTATATTTAATGAAAAATATATTGATTTCCTAGGTAAATTCTATGATAAGAAAGGGTTATATGGTAGAAAATTACTTTACGTTGTATTACCCTTGAGCATTCTGATATGTAAGCTTTATGCTGGTCAATCATTAGCATTTGCCAAAGAATGAATTCCAAAAATATTGAGTTACACAAATCACATTGCTTATAGGCTTACTAGAGCTAATGCTTACTCTCAAGAATTATTTGATGGATGAATGATGGCATTATATTTCCTTCATGCAATTTCCGATCAGACGTACTTAGAGCACCATTAGCTTGCTACTATTGTTTTACATATGGCATAATGGGATGTTTGGCGCTAAGAGCCTCATGTTATTCCAGATGTTAAAATTTACATTGAAAAGTCATACTATTCATCAAGAAAATTATCTACAATTATTCTTTACTCGACACTGATCAGAGCCAACTTATTAGGTGATGAATATATACCTCTTCAGAATAAATGAAAGCAAAGATTGTATTATGCTTTTCACATAAGCCCTTGCTGGGCGTCAAAAATCTATCCAACATTCCAAATTAACGTTTTGAAATGTTTTTATTTCTTTAACGCGCAGCGTTAATTTAAAATTTATATAGTGAGGATTTAAATAAATTTAAATACTCATCATCATGTCAATGTATATAAATAATATAGTATAACATAGATGAAAGACAATCTACTCACATATACACTTCATCATCAGATGAAATACAAATGCGAGAGAGAACATACGAGTACATATATGACCTTAAAGCGACATACACTTGTTTGCTAAACAAGGATACATAACCAATAGGCACGAAATATATATATATATGTTATGCGATTAAGATGGTGAATCGTACGACTTGTGCTTAAAGGCGATAGAGTACAAGATAGCTTCAAGATTCATTCGGATAAATACAGTCATATGGACCCTTGTGACGGCCAGCTGATGTCGGATGGGGAGGTTCGACGACTATAAACCGAAAGATGAAGTTTAATTGACGAAAATCGCAGTGTTTTTATAAATTACAATATTATTTAGTCCCTGTGCCGTGTTATTAAAGATATAAGGGTGCAGAAAAGTTCTGCCTTACAAAGTAATGAGAGAATTATTAAAAACAATAAAAAGACACCGAGGGTGATGGCTGGCTATGATCAAAGAAACATATATTATTGTCGAGACTGCTAGATGTAATCGCAGCTCGTTCTATACCCGCCCTACCTAGATTCCATAAGATGTTGTTAAAGGAATCCAAAATTTAAAGTTCATCTCATCACATATTTACACTATGGTATTTCGCCTTAAGGAAAATTGGGTTTAGTTTAGGTACTTTAAGGTGATAGTGTACAAGATAGCTTCGAGATTCATTCGGATAAATAGAGTCATAGTGACCCTTGTGACGGCCAGCTGATGTCGGATGGGGAGGTTCGACGACTATAAACCGAAACATGAAGTTTAATTGACGAAAATCGCAGTGTTTTTATAACTTACAATATTATTTAGTCCCTGTGCCGTGTTATTAAAGATACAAAGGTGCAGAAATGTTCTGCCTTACATAAGTAATGAGAGAATTATTAAAAAAATAAAAAGACACCGATCAAACAAACATATATTATTGTCGAGACTGCGAGATGTAATCGCA
>JAECXB010000770.1:0-41468 GCA_018151435.1 Zaprionus africanus
CTGTTTGACGACAGAACAATACTGCGTCGCTCTTCCCAGTTGCGTCGGTACAACTACCAACGAACTTTGAGATAGCGTCGTTCATTGTGTTGAAAGTACCAGCTTGCATTATAAGCTTTAATTTCTCTATGGAACAATTTGTGGTCATAGCCTTGATAGCATGCTGTGTGCTATATTTATTTGCTAGATCGAGTAAAGTCCATCACTAATCTTTGCACTTTCAAGAGCCTTAGTCATATGTTCGACCTCTTTTGTATATTGGTTGGCAGTTTTATTCTTTTGTTGAAGGTTCATCAGCTTTGCTGTTATCACATCAACTGATTCGCCCTTACATTTATTCTAAGACTTGAAATTACCAGTGTTATTGTAGTTTTATTGCTTATCAGATTTCTCGCTGTAGCTTTTAATTTGGTTTTTATAACCGAAACAGCTAGAGATTAATTTTCTCCTTTGATTGAGTTTATTATATTTAGAACATCTATAAAACTTGTCAAGTTTTCAGCTTTACCATCAGGAATAAGCTTTGACGCTGTATTTAGAAAATCAATATTGCGCCATTGTATTTTCGGTTTTAATATTATCGGACACTTCTTGATCTGATAGTTCAGCTAATGTTAATTTAGCTGGAATGGTTAAGTTTAACAGATCTTTTTCTTCTTTTTCTGTCGGTATATTTTTCTTCCTGCTCGGTGTCCTCTAAATCAATTTCTTCTGGTTCTAATGGTTCAGATTGTTCGTCTGTATCAATCGTTAAAGGGGTATTTAGTATTGTTGGAGTCGATATATCCAAACTATATTTCTTTTTAACTGTTATCAAGTTTAATCGAAGTTTGATTAATAGTCTTGATAACTTAGACCAGTTTTCTGAATTGATTATTTTCCTATGTTCGTATATTAGTTTTCGTGCTTCATTGACGCAGTCGACTAATGTTATAATATTGTATCTGCCTGTATAGGCCTATTCGGCGATAAGCCTTTATAAGACTTATCGAATTGGATTTTTATATTTTTAATCAATGTGCATATTTTATGCCATTCCATACTTTTGTATATATGAACTCTCTCTGGACTCTATCATATTTATTTCATTATTTATCTTTAGTGAAGCCATACTTTAGTTAATTATACCCTTCGACTATTGAAAATGGTCAAAAAAGGGTATACTAACTTTGTGCAAATGTATGTAACAGCAGAAGGAGGGGTGGGAGACCCCAAAAAAAGTATACTAATTTTTATTAAATGTAAAAAAAAGGAAGAGGGGTATATATTCTTGCTCAGGATCACTAACCAAGTCGATTAAGCCATGCCTGTCTGTCTGTCCGGATGTCTGGATGTCTGGATTGCTGAATGTCTGTATGTCCACATGAAGCCATACTTTTGTTAGTTTTAAATTAAATTTTTTTGCTTTATTTGTAATTCATTATATTGTCAATGTTGTTTGTGCTTTTTTTTTACATTAAATTTTGTCCAAATCATTTGCTTGGCTCATATATTTTTTCTTAAGACATTTGTTGTGTAATTTATACAATTTGTAAAAGCAATTTGCGCACATTATAACAACAATTATTATTAACAAGATTTCTATTAAATCGAAATCATATTTATTTGTCTCCACTGTATTAATAACATTGGCTGTGGAGTCCACTGACTTAACGTCTACAATTGCCATTTTGGGCGTATATATTATTTTGTATTTATAGCTTTGTGTTATATTTTCGGTAAATTTTCCTATTGCATTACTTTGCATTTACCTTAAGAATTTTTCCTGCCTATTGATTTGTATAACTTTACGGGCTAAAATTCTAATTTTACAAATTTTTATTATAAGATTGCATTTACCACCTTGAAAAGTTCCCACAAAAGTTCCCACAAAAGTTCCCACAAAAAGTTCCCGGAATCACCACCGTGTGGCGCTTTCAGTCAACCGATTTTAGTTCTCTTTTTTTTTAGGTTGGCACAACCCTCATTGACATTCTATAAAATTTTCAGCTTGATAGTGTGACATTTGTAAAAGTGACGCCGATAACGCACCGTCGCACAATGCCATCATTATCCGTGAACATTTGGCTAAAAACGGAACGAATACCATTCAACAACCACCGAATTCTCCTGACTTGGCTCCCTGCGACTTTTTCCTATTCGGTCGACTCATGAAACCGCTCCGTGGACCACGTTTCAGAACCCGGGATGAAATCATGGAAAAATTGAAGATGGCTTTAATGGCCATACCGCAAATTGAATATGAAAAATGTTTCAAGGATTGGATCAAGCGCTGGAATAAGTGCGTTGCAGTCGATGGGGAGTACTTTGAAGGAGACAATATCGATTTGATGTATAATCTTGCATTTTTAATTTTCTGAATAAATTCCGGGAACTTTTTGATCAAGGTAGTATGTTTACAAGTTTTCCTGCCTATTGTTTCGTATAGCTGTACAGGCTATACTGCTAATCGAGCGGAAAAGGTTCGGCACAATTTTACAAATTTTTTCTTATAATATCATTTTAATAATAATGAAGATGTTGCCCGCGTCAACTGGTCGTCGCCGGCTTGGCTACGCTGACGCTCCTTCGTAGGCGAAAGTTGCGGGGTGCCCCTCTCGCTGATGTCTTTCTGCTGCTGGTGTCCGGGGCCTATGAGCTGGTGCTGGTCTTCGCACAAGTCTTTGTTTTCTTAACACTGATGTAATATTTCCTCAGGCATGTGGATTCACAAAATGGCGAGTACAGTGGCCCAGGGCAGTCATTCGGGCAGGCAGCGGGTTTCTTCGGCAATGGCTTTGGAGATGGCGGTTTTTTATTAACTTTGTTATTAATAATTTCTATACTAGCTGAGTGAGTTGCGGATTGTGGCTTTCGTTACTGGAGGGTTTCTTTTAGGAAATCTAATTCGGCAGTTAGCTTTTGTGCCGTCGCCCATGGGGGTGGCGTTTTGTTTGTATATAATAGCCATTTAATGTGTGCTATTCTTTTGTTAATCTTGTTCTTAACACCTCCGCGTTTTGCCATAACCGCACTCTACTCACTCAGTCTATACGGTGTCCAATCTCCTGCGTATCAGTTGAGCTGCATAACATGAAGGGGGCTCCGCCGTTTCCGACTCCAGATCTCCCGCGCTGGTGATATCGTTAAAACGCGCTGTTCTTCTTCCCAATGGACAGCTGGTTCACATTGGCCTGGCAGTCCGGCCAGCCGATCGAATTTTCTTTAAGGTTCTTTTTTTTTTTAGATCACTTGTCACGGTCGCCATGTAAAGTTAAAAATTTATTCTTTTATATTTTTGGTTTATTAGTTGTTTTATTTTAGGACGGTTATGTATATAATAATGTATTTATGCTCTCTTAAGCTGGAGCGCAAGGGTATGTGCATATGTATATAGTAAAATATTACTTTTACTAATTTGTGAGTCCAACAAACTACCCGTCAATAGACTGAGGTAGACCCTGGATAATTCAAATAAAAAATGCGACGCAATTTCTTGGCCTGTTGTTTTATTGAGCTCCAGTTTAAGACTAAAATGTACAATACAATTTCTTAGCTTGATACCCTGAATCAGATTGGATTTTATGTTTACATTATTTGAGTGTGTGATGCGCTGGTGGCCGTTTACATATGTTTATAAGTGGTTATTTGAGTGTGTGATGCGCTGGTGGCCGTTTTGTTTATAAGTGGTTATTTGAATGCGCGATGCGCTGGTGGTCGTTTTGTTTATAAGTGGATATTTGAGTGCGCGATACGCTGGCGACAGTTTTGTGATTAGAAATATTTTGATGCTGTGAACTGTTCTTGGCTTTGGCCATTTGTTTAACTTATCTTAAGTGCAGGAATATTTTGTTTATGCTTATGTGCGGGGTTCATACTGTATAGTTTATGTGTTTATACTAATGTGAGTATGAGTATATAATACGTTACTATATATGTTCGGTCAAGCAGTCGGCGAGTGTAACAGAATGCTGACACTTGCACTTTCTGTGAGCGCGCCGATCGACTCATATTTCGGCCACTTGGGCTTATGTAAACACTGCAACAAAGTATTACAGTGTGTTCTCTTTAAGTACTCTTCGTACAGTAGATATTTAATATATATGCATACTACACTACAACAAGGCATTATACGCGAAAGCGACTCTCCCTATTGCAGTCCCTTATGGATTGTTCCCAAAAAGATGGACGCATCTGGCAAACCAAAATTCAGGTTAGTCGTCGATTATCGAAACGTTAATGGTTTGAAAAATGCCCCAGCAACATTCCAACGTTGCATGAACTTCGTTTTTAAAGATCTCATTAATAAACATTGCCTCGTATATTTAGATGATGTTATCATCTACTCAACATCCCTTACCGAACACTTGAACTCACTAAAGAAAGTTTTTCAGAAACTTAAAGAGGCAAATCTTAAACTCCAGTTAGACAAATGCGAGTTTAAAAAAAAGCAATACATAGTGCATCAGAAAGTAACGAAAACTATATCCAAATCACTGAGAAACCCATAAACTATTTCACTAGACAAATAGAATTCATAAAAGATTCCATAGACCAAGTAGACATATCAAAATATTTCACTAAAACTAAAATAACTATAAAATATACTGAAATGACTCTCCCAATAGCAAAAGACTTCTTAAGGGGGTCAACCTGTGTAAAAGCGGTATTTCGAACTCTTTTTTGGGAATTTTTTTAGGATAAATAATTTCAATACAAGAATAAGATTAATGTTATTTTAAAGGTTAATGATTTTATTATAACTGTAAATTTTTCAAAAGTGTAAACCGAAGGCTAATATTTATTGGTGCCATTTAAAGTGACGTCCTCAAAAAAAAAATACCGAAATTGCGTGCAAGATTCCGCTCGAACCACTCATCTGAAACACAAAAAGTAAAAAGAATTTTATTTGTGTTTATGTTGTCGAGGTACTGACGTAGGATTTTGATGAAATTCAAAAAAATTGAATAAATGGCAGTAGATTTCATAAAAATTGATCATTTTTTGCTTTTTTCGATAAAAAAAGGCTGTAAAAATAAAAAAAAAAGATATCGAAAAACCACTACCTTCATTTATCTCTGTTTATGATTCTGTCAAAATTTCAAGTTGATCTGATGAGTAGATAATTTTTAATCCTGCACGCAAATTGCAAAAACATGGTTTCGAGAAAAACGCGTTTAATGTTTTGAGGCAACAGAACTTTGTAGTCTAGACTGTCGCATTCAGCGCCCTGTCACGTTTGAAATAAGTCGAATACGGAAAAAATATTTTATATATTTCACATCTTGAAGATGCAAGAAAAGTAAAAAAATCGATTTTTCGAAAATTTTACACTGGTTGACCCCTTAATAAAATACTTCCTAAACCATACTAGCGTAATTTACTTAGACAATGACAGTGATTTTTTCGTTCTTCAAAATGCATACCATGAAACTATTAACCCACATAGCAACGTAAAAATCTTAAAAAGTATAATTAAACTAAAGGACATTAACTCTTACGCTGAATTCAAAGAATTCATTATTTCTCAACACATAAAATTACTGCACCCTGGTATCGAAAAAATGATACGACTCTTTAAAGAAACTTACTATTTTCCTGACTGTAACAAATTAATTCAAAATATCATTATTGATTGCGAAGTCTGCAATCTCGCAAAAACAGAACACAGACTCACAAAACTTGCTTTTTAAATAACCCCAGAGACAAGTAACCCTAGAGAACTTTACGTAATTGACTTTTTTGCTATTGATAATGAGCAATATTTATCGTGTATTGACGTTTACTCAAAATTTGCATCACTTATAAAAACAAATAGTAGAGATTGGCTAGAAGCCAAAAGAGCCCTTACTAGAATATTTACTGATATGGGAAAACCATAGAAAATTAAAGCAGACAAAGACTTAGCCTTCATGAGCAACTCTTTAAAGGTTTGGCTAAATAACGAAGAAATACAATTAGATATCACCACAAGCAAAACAGGAATAGCAGACGTAGAGCGTCTTCACAAAACAATAAATGAAAAGCTCCGCATTATAAATACTTACAATAATAGAGAAAATAAAGAAACTAGAATAGAAACAATTTTATACACATACAACCATAAAAGTAAACATAATACAACCGGACAAATACCAGCTAACATACTATTCTACGCAGGCACACCTACCTATGACTCTCAGAAAATTAAGGAAAACAGAATTAACAAACTTATTGAAAACCGACAAATTTACGAAGTAGACACAAAATATAGACAAGCCCCTATAACGCGCTCAAAATCCAAAAATCCCCTGAGGAAAACAGGCAGAATTGAACAAATAGACGAAAAAAATTATAACGAAAACAATAGAGGCCAAAATGAAACAAACTATAAAAGTAAATTTAAAAAGAAAAAGAATGTTAACAGCAAATACTTAAAGCCGACCGAAACTCAATCATCGGACTCATAGTTTTCCTAATGTCTCATATCCCCACAAACACAGTTGAACAGCCTACTTTCCTTATCACCCCTTACCCAGACAATAATGGACACAGCACTAACGAAAATTTAGAAAGCAAATTCTATCTACACAATAATGTTATAAATACACAAAAGACCATTGTATTTCATTCAACACATTAAGCCTAAAATAATAACATGGAACATGACCAGAGAAAAATTGTAACAATCAAAATAAAATTTGTATTGAAAATAACAAAATTATACAAATATTTAATTGTACAGCAGAGTTAAAAGAATTTTCAATATCAAACAATGTGCAACAATATACGAATCTAATATTCACTGAGCATAATGTTACAAAAGTTGAACCTATGTCACATATTGAAATAAAAGAAATGATTATGTTAAATAATAAGAATTCTACAATCTATAAAAATATATTAATAATCCTCATTTTTGTATTAGATATAAGATTTAGATTTTTCCTATACATGAAATGTAAAACAGCACCTCATAAACATTAAAAGCAAACAAATCAGTTGACAAAAATATTGAAACAGTTAAAGAAAATAATACTGAAATAGTAAAAACTGAAAACCCAATTCCACAATTATATCCAGATATAAAGACTTGAGGACAAGCCAAAATCTAGAAGGTGGGGGAGTGACATATTCATTCTCCATATGAATTACTTAAACCGATCTTATGAAAAGCTTCACTCTTCAAAAGCCTCACAGTTCATTACTTAAACCGATCTTTTGAAAAGCTTCACTCTTCAAAAGCCTCAACATAAAAGTTCTCTCGAGACACCAATCGTCAAACGATAAAAAGCTTAAGTAAACAAAGATATAAAGCTCTGTAGAACTTTAAGGTTTCCAGGTCCTTAAAAATAATTCTGTTAATTAGTTGATGAGTGACTCTGGTGTAATTAATAACAAACTCAAATAAAACCAGTCGAACGCTACAGTCAGGTGCTGACTGTAGAAGGCCATGGATTATTATTCCGTTATTTATAATGAAAATTCTGCTTTATTTGGAAAACTTTAAAAATATAAATTTTATATTCTTATTATTTAATTCATTTGACAGACAAAAGAAAAACACAAACAATGCAAAAGCGAATAGACAAAAAGTATAAGCATTAGTCAGAGCGAGAGGACAATAAATTTATGTGAAGTTGTACAGTAGCTTAGTGGAGTGTGTGCCGGATTCAAAGACCAAAGATGTTGACAGTGCTCGGGTTCGATTCCTGCCGCGAACAATGTGTGACGAGTTTTCCTTTTTTCTTTCTTTTCTATTGAATAATTTAAACAACAACATAACAGTAGTTTTAAAATTTTTTGGAACGCAACATATTTAATTAAGTAGAAAACTTTTATAAGCTTTGCCGAATGTGTTAGAGCGGAACGCCGAAACATAAATGTGCAAATGCAGACATGCATGTATCGGCGTCCCGCTCTAACATTCGTAACTTATTGATTGTCTTAAATATTGCAAAAAAACATGAGATTTAATTTTTGAAAACTATTTTTATTGATATTTAATTAAATAACTGTAGTTTTCCTTTAAGCTTATGAAAAAAAAAATAACCAAAAAAAAATTAATTAAAATAAAAAGTTACACCAGCCGGCCGCGCATGGGATTCGAACTCACGCACGCAGGACCGCTGTCCGCCACTCTAACCACTAAGCCATTGCCCCATTTGTTGTCCGATCGGCCAAGTTGCATTCTGAGCTAATTCTGTTACCATTCTATGCAAATAAAAAGTTTTGTAAAATGCTGTGTGTCCGACGATTCGAACTTCGGTATGATGCGTAAATTAGGTCTTAATATACGCATAAGTATACATTCAAATTGAGTTTAATTCGGATCATATCTCACTTATTTTTAGTCCGATTTTAATGAAATTTTCAGAAAACACCCGTGGCAATGTATTTGTCATGTGAGATGCACAACTTTTGTTGTTGGGTGTATATTGTGTATATGAAATTGTTATTACTGATTTACAGAGGCCGGAAATATATATTTTTATTTTATATTTAGGCCATGGATTTTAAAAAAATTCATGGTCTACTGTGTTTGTCGGAACGCAAATGTGCGTAACAGGCAGAAGGAGGCATCTCCGACCCCATAAACTATATATATTCTGAATCAGTATCAAGTCGAGTCGATTGAGCCATGTCTGTCTGTCCGTCTGTCTGTCTGTCCGTCTGTCCGTCTGTCCGTCTGTCTGTCTGTATGAACACCTGGATCTCAGTAACTATAAGAGCTAGAGTCTTCAAATTTTATCACAACATTCGTGTATGTTGCAGTGTTTCAAAGTTTTGTGTTTTGTTGTGCATCTCACATGACAAATACATTGCCACGGGTGTTTTCTGAAAATTTCATTAAAATCGGACTAAAAATAAGTGAGATATGATCCGAATTAAACTCAATTTGAATGTATACTTATGCGTATATTAAGACCTAATTTACGCATCATACCGAAGTTCGAATCGTCGGACACACAGCATTTTACAAAACTTTTTATTTGCATAGAATGGTAACAGAATTAGCTCAGAATGCAACTTTGCCGATCGGACAACAAATGGGGCAATGGCTTAGTGGTTAGAGTGGCGGACAGCGGTCCTGCGTGCGTGAGTTCGAATCCCATGCGCGGCCGGCTGGTGTAACTTTTTATTTTAATTAATTTTTTTTTGGTTATTTTTTTTTCTTATAAGCTTAAAGGAAAACTACAGTTATTTAATTAAATATCAATAAAAATAGTTTTCAAAAATTAAATCTCATGTTTTTTTGCAATATTTAAGACAATCAATAAGTTACGAATGTTAGAGCGGGACGCCGATACATGCATGTCTGCATTTGCACATTTATGTTTCGGCGTTCCGCTCTAACACATTCGGCAAAGCTTATAAAAGTTTTCTACTTAATTAAATATGTTGCGTTCCAAAAATTTTAAAACTACTGTTATGTTGTTGTTTAAATTATTCAATAGAAAAGAAAGAAAAAAGGAAAACTCGTCACACATTGTTCGCGGCAGGAATCGAACCCGAGCACTGTCAACATCTTTGGTCTTTGAATCCGGGCACACACTCCACTAAGCTACTGTACAACTTCACATAAATTTACTGTCCTCTCGCTCTGACTAATGCTTATACTTTTTGTCTATTCGCTTTTGCATTGTTTGTGTTTTTCTTTTGTCTGTCAAATGAATTAAATAATAAGAATATAAAATTTATATTTTTAAAGTTTTCCAAATAAAGCAGAATTTTCATTATAAATAACGGAATAATAATCCATGGCCTTCTACAGTCAGCACCTGACTGTAGCGTTCGACTGGTTTTTTTTGATGAACACCTAAATACTTAATTTTATATTCTTGCTCAGGATCGCTAGCCAAGTCGATTAAGCCATGTCTGCCTGTCTGTCCGGATGTGTGGATGTCTGGATGTCTGTACGTCCAGATGAACACACAGATTTCAGCTATTAATAATTTCATCCTTTAAGCTGATTTGCGAGCGAGGTATAAAAGATACAATATTCTGATAAAGACTTTACTTAGCTAATTATAATACCAACATAACGTTAAAATTCTAATCGGATCGGACAACAAACACAGAAGTTATTAAACAAAAACCTTGTTCGCGTTGATTTTGTATACAGACCAGCAAGCTGTGACGTCATTGCAATGCTGATGTAGGAAAGAAAAGGAAAGAGAATACGAGCGCGTAGATCCATCTGTTGTTTTTTCTTCTTTTCTACGCACACGCATTT
This sequence comes from Zaprionus africanus, assembly GCA_018151435.1. NCBI lineage: Eukaryota > Metazoa > Arthropoda > Insecta > Diptera > Drosophilidae > Zaprionus > Zaprionus africanus. The sequence continues at coordinate 10,196 of JAECXB010000770.1, forward strand.
TTTGCATTCAACAACAAGATAAAACTATAAATAAAATGACTCGGAGTTCGGCTTCATCGCTTTTAATATAAAAGTAGTTGGCTTCAGTGCACAAGCGAAGGGGAGTATGATTTTTACGTCTGAGACTCGGCCACAGTCCGACCATACTCCCCGAATTTGCCATTGGCATTTACCAATCGTCTTAACTTAACTACTTTTTTTAATCCTTGATGAGCTCCAACACTCTCTTTGATGTTAACATGATACTATGCACTCTCTTGAGTAGACTGTGCATGGGAACAGATCAGCCGAGAATTAGAGCTGCGTGGAAAGTGATCGGTAGGAGGCTGACTTATTATTGTCGCCGAATTTGGGGCTACGGATATTTATTCCTTTTCAGGCTGGGGTGGGATCTGGGGATAGACATAAATTTCTCTTCTTGTTTTTTTTCTTTTTATCTGTTTTTATTTAAAACAGAAGCTATCTCCTATAATAAACGTTTTAATTTGCTTTAAAAAATCGTACATTTCGTGTTGGCTATAATAACGATATATACGAAAAATGTGCCCCTTTTTTAATGTTCCGTAGCCAAGCGCACTGGGTTGCGTTATTGGTGTGAAATGTGCAGGGAGGTGAAGAACAAAATTTTTTCGTTTATGCAAGACACGAAGAATGCAAGTTCTTAGCGCTCGATTCATATTTAAATAACCTAAAGTTATTCAATGAATTCCCATTGCGCAAGAAATCCACCCGCATAGAGAAACAACCCAGCTCCCCATAATTGACCAGCCAGGTAGGCCAGTGACACAGCCGTTGTTGTCGTTCACCAATTCCATAGACGAGATCTGCAGGTCAACTAATTTCGCTTACCGAAAATGTCATTAAGTGTGTGCACCAAGTGACGCCCAAATTTTGCGAAAAATCGGCTGTGGTCTAGCTGCCGGGTAATAGTGTTACCTTAGGCGTATTAAAGTTCTAGTTTACCAGAAGAGAACCTCTGTGCTGGAAATACACCTGCGGCGCCTTAACTTATTCTAGGGGGTCAACAGGACAGACGGTCAGACAGACATGGCTCAATCGACTCGGCTGTTGGTACTGATTCAGATTATATATACTTTATGCAATCGGAGATTCCTCGTTCCGCTGTTACGCACATTTTCGTTCCTACAAACACCATGCTTTTTCAACACGGATTCACTAAAAGTTGTTTAGAAAAATTTTCAAGCAGATGTTGTTTATACTGATTTCAGTAAAGCATTTTGACTCAGTGAATCATTTCCTACCTGATTAAATGAACTCAAAACTCTTCAAAACCGCTCTCTCAAACCCACTTTATGCCACATCTGGTATTTCTCAGGGGAGTCATGTCGGTCCCTTACTTTTTACGCTTTTCATCAATGATTATGATAGCTCCTGTAAAACTTAGTTACCAATTTAAAGATGACCACTGTCACTCACAATTGCAAGCCGATCTAAATAGTTTCAATTCTTGGTATTGTGCGAATTTGTAGGCCAAAGATTTTAAAATAATTCATTAGGCCATGGATTTTAAAAAATTCATGGACTACTGTGTTTGTCGGAACGCAAAAAGAGGCATCTCCGACCCCATAAACTATATATAGTGACATATTCATTCTTCATAAAAGCTAAAGCCGATCTTTTTAAAAGCTTCAAGCTAAAGCCGATCTTTTGAAAAGCTTCACTTTTCAAAAGCTTAATTCTCCCAAGACACCAACCGCTTAACGGTAACAAGCTTCATGTAGAACAAATGTAATGTAAAACAAATGTAATGTAAAACAGAACTTAAAGGTTTATGTTAATTCTCTGTAAAAGGTTTGCTGGGCCGAAAAAATAAATTTGTCAAGTAGTTGTAATTTATCTCTGGCGAAACAATAAAGCATAATTTTTTTTTAAAATTCCATCGCCTAAAAATTTAATTGGCGCAGCCGGTAGGATACCGTAAAAAGTCCTAGTAAAAATCGTTATCCTTTGACAATCTAGTGAAAAGAGGAAACTTGTACGACCAAGTAACCTTTTCTGATTGTACCCGCGAATTGGCCGCAACAAAGTGATTCGGTTCGTTAAAGTGACTAAAATCGGTATCCGCACAAGAACCTGTGTGATCGGAGTTAATTTAAAGACCTAACTTTGTGGCCCGCTTCGTTAAGTGAGACCGCCACTAAGGTTTAATAAAATTAATAAAAATCAAGGTGCACAGTGCAGTTCACATAGACATAAGTCTCGACATACCGTAGCGGTCTGTGAACAGCTACAATTTATAAGACAATAAAAAGTTTAAACTAGTGCAGTTCGCTTAAGGCATAAGTCTCGACATACCGTAGCAGTCTGCGAATAAAAACATAAACTAAACATCCACTAAAAATCATTGTTTAAACAACGTTTTATAAATAAAACTAAGATGGCGTTAACAGCGGAAAGTCTGTCTCAACTACTTCGGCAAATACGCCAAGTACCACAATTCTCTGGAAACCCATGCAGTCTCAGCTCGTTCATCAGACGTATCGAATACCTGTTGAACTTATACCCTTCAAACGACAATTTACAGAAGGCAATCATATTTGGAGCAATCGAACTTCAAATTGTCGGAGATGCGGAAAAAATTTCCCAACATGGAATGTACAACGAATGGACAACTTTAAAAGACGCCCTAATCACGGAATTCAAGACCCAGACGCCCCTGGAGGAACTACTAAGAAGGTTGTATTGCACACCCTTTAAAGGTAACTTACGTCTATTCTGTGAGCAATTAGAAGATAAGTCAACTGTTATTATAAATAAGTTAGCATTAGAAGATGACCGAAATAATACAACGGTTTATACACAAGCAATGTCAACTACTATTAAAAATACAATTCGACGCTCACTCCCTGATAGGATGTTCATGACCTTAGCGAGGTATGACATTTCAACCGTTTCAAAGTTAAGACAAGTCGCCCAAGAAGAAGGTCTATACGAAGACTCTAATGCACCTAACACCCAGAATAATTCAAACATTAATCAAAACAAAAACACTCACCCTAATCAACGATTCGTTCGCCCCTTTATTCCATTAACAAATCCCACGCAGATCCAAAACACTAACGTAAACAATCAACCCCCTTTTAAACAAACTCCTCCGACCAGACAACAGCAATTTGATCAGAACAGACATTTATACAACGAGTTCAGAAGAAACTTACTTCATGACCGTCAAAACGACACCCGAAACTACAATCAGCCCCCCCAACAACCGAGAGTGCCGAATAAGCGTTCTAAAGAAGACAGCGTACAGTCACGTATGCAGACAGATGAAAGTCATCACCAATACGAATTAGATTACGATAACGAAACTGACCACTACAATAATAACGACGAACAGTTCCACGAAGATCAATTACAGAATACCCAAACAGAAATGTTTACAGATCAGCAATATCAACAAGCTGAAAATTTTCCAATACAAGCCTGGGAACCCACCAATACATAGAGATCATGTTCAATAACCACAGATATAGATGCATAGTTGACACTGGCTCTTCAATAAACATGATGAGCTCAAACTTTTTCAACCTCCAAGTTAAGGATAAACAAATAACTGTCCAAAGTATGACAGGCTATTCTAAATTAAATAAATATGTAGACCTTCCAGCCAACGGTCTTTTTCAACAAACTCAGCAATTCTATATTCATTCATTTTCACCTTTTTATGACATTCTATTAGGAAGAAAAGTACTAATGGAAAATAATGGTTTAATAGATTACTTTCGAAAGGAAACAAAAATTAACGGTAGAACATTCGTTCACAAAGAACTAAATCTATGTGGTGGCCAAAGGTGACGCAGGTCACTGCCATCAACAAATGCAACAAATTGCATAGGCTACTTTGCCTCTCTTTGACGGGTGCACTTCGCACCTGTCCCACAGCAGCAATGGAATCAATCCTCAATCTGACTCCGGTGCACATCAAAATACAAGAAGTCGCCGCTTTGAGCCTTCTTAGAATCAAGCTCCAATCTGGGCTTCTAGCTACCGAATCAGGGCATGCTAGACTTATCAAAGACATTCCTGGCTTAGAGATCTGCACTAGATCAGATTCTATGACCAAGGAACTCTTCTTTGGTGCAAAATTCAGAACCCTCATCCCAGACCGGAAGGACTGGGATGCTGGCAACCATCAGCGACCCTCACGGCATACACTGGTATACCGACGGGTCAAAAACTGATCAGGGGGTTGGAGCCGGGATACATGGTCCCAACTCCAAAACCTCGATTGCCATGGGCAAGTGGCCCACGGTCTTCCAATCCGAGGTTCATGCCATTGAGTTCTGCTGCCGTCTCATCCTTGAGAAGGGGATGAGAGGAGCTAATATCTACATCTTCTCGGACAGCCAAGCTGCCATACTAGCCCTCTCCTCAAAAAGAGTAAGTTCACGTATGGTGGCTGACTGCTGGAACTGCCTCCAGAGGCTCTCCAACAAAAACAAAGTTACCCTCCTTTGGGTACCTGGACACTCCGGGTTCCAGGGCAACGAGCTAGCGGATGAGCTAGCGAGAGCGGGATCATCAGCCCCTCTGCTTGGCCCCGAACCCTTCTGCGGCGTGGGGTGGTCAACTATCTCATCCCTTGTGAAAACATGGGCAGATAGGTTGACCGAACGCTATTGGTTCTTCCTACCAGGGATGAGGCAGGCTAGAGAGCTTACAAATCCCTTGGTTAAGCGCAGAACAGACACACTCTCCAGGAGAGATCTCTATCTCCTTGTTGGCTACCTTAGTGGCCATCATCTGGTGAACTATCACCTAAAAAAATGCGTCTATCCTCTGATGCAGAGTGCAGGCTCTGCAAAGAGGACGACGAAACAACCAAACACATACTGTGTGACTGTCCAGCCTTGGTTTGGAGTAGGAGGAAACATCTGCACGTGGAAATCGCAGTTCCCGAGCAAATTGTCCATTCCTCGACGAAAGACCTGCTAGGCTTCATCAGGGAAGCTGAGCAGCCTTTTGTCAAGATAGGGAGAGCATTATAGGCACAAAAGATCATTCTGGTCGCAGTGCCTCGCGCCTTCTCTGTTGGGAGACTCCCTCTGTCAAAATAATAAATAATGTGATGGCAACTCTTCAAAAAACTTTAATGCACTCTTACATGAAAACAACTTTACATCAGAAATAAACTATGCCATGAACAACAACATAGACAAAGAACGCACATACAGACTCGAACATTTAAATAGTGAAGAAAATACAGACTTACAATATTATTAAAAGAGTTCAGTGACATTCAATATTCTGAAAATGAAAACCTTACATTCACAAGTATAATACGTCATGATATAAAAACCCCCTCATGAAAACCCAGTCTACAAAAGACCATACTCGTATCCGTTCGCCTACGAAGCAGAAGTAAATAAGCAAATTGAAGAAATGCTACAACAAGGTATTATACGCGAAAGCGACTCCCCCTACTGCAGTCCATTATGGATTGTTCCCAAAAAGATAGATGCCTCAGGCAAACCGAAATTCAGGTTGGTCGTGGACTATCGAAACTTAAATGAAATAACAATAAATGATAAATTTCCGATTCCTAATATGGACGAAATACTAGGTAAATTAGGAAAATGCCAGTATTTTACTACGATTTACTTAGCAAAAGGCTTTCACCAGATTGAAATGGACCCTAAATCTATACCAAAAACGGCGTTTTCAACCAAACATGGTCACTATGAGTACACTCGCATGCCATTTGGCTTAAAAAATGCTCCTGCAACTTTCCAACGGTGCATGAATTACGTCCTAAAAGACCTCATTAACAAGCATTGCCTTGTTTATTTAGATGATGTGATCATCTATTCAACATCTCTGAACGAACACCTAGACTCACTGAGAAAGGTTTTTGAGAAACTAAAAGAGGCCAATCTGAAACTCCAATTGGACAAATGCGAATTCCTAAAAAAAACAAACAAATTTCTTAGGTCATATTATAAGTCCAGAAGGCATACGACCCAATAAAGAGAAAGTTAAAGCAATCGAAAAATTTCCCCTCCCAAAGACACCGAAAAAAATCAAATCTTTCTTAGGCTTATGCGGGTATTACCGTAAGTTCATTCCAGATTTTGCAAAAATTGCAAAACCTCTGACGATATTTCTAAAAAAAGGAGCTAAAATAGACACAAAAAATGAAGAATATAATAAATCATTTGAAAAGTTAAAAACACTCATAATGAACGACCCAATTTTAATTTGCCCTGATTTCACAAAGACATTTCAAGTCACTACTGACGCTAGCAATTTCGCCATAGGAGCCGTGTTATCGCAAGACAATAAACCAGTAAGCTTTGCAAGCAGAACATTAAATGATCATGAACAAAATTATAGCACTATTGAAAAAGAGCTACTAGCAATCGTTTGGGCAACCAAATATTTCCGCCCATATCTATATGGAGTCCCCTTTGAGATTTTGAGCGATATCAAACCCCTTGTTTGGCTAAATAACATTAAAGAACCTAATATGAAACTACAACGTTGGCGAATTAGACTTAGTGAATATAATTTCAAAATCAAATATTTAGAAGGTAAACTAAATCACGTAGCAGACGCTTTATCTCCTGTCAAAATTGAAGAAAACATGGTAGGCGAAGAAGAAAATATTTCAACAGCAGCAACAATACATAGTTCATCAGAAAGCAACGAAACTTACATTGAAATTACAGAAAAACCAATAAACTATTTTGCAAGACAAATTGAATTAATTAAAGACACCATAGAACAAGTAGAGACAACGAAATACTTTTCCAAAACAAAACTGACTATCAAATACACCGACATGACCTTGACAAAGGCAACAGATATCCTCATTAAATACTTCTTAAATAATACCAGTGTTATTTACATGGAAAACGATAAAGACTTTTTAGTTTTTCAAAAAGCATATAAAGAAACCATTAACCCACATAGTAACGTGAAAATTCTGAAAGGTATCATAAAGTTAAAAGACATAAAATCTTATCCTGAATTTAAAGAATTCATTATTACTCAACATTCTAAATTGTTACACCCTGGTATTGAAAAAATGATACGATTATTTAAAGAAACACACTATTTTCCCGATTATACTAAATTAATTCAAAACATTATTAATGATTGTGAAATTTGTAACCTCGCAAAGACGGAACATAGACCAACAAAACTAGTTTTTGAAATAACTCCAGAAACAAATAACCCAAGAGAAATTTATGTTATTGACTTTTATGCAATCGACAACGAACAGTATTTATCTTGTATAGACGTATATTCAAAATTTGCATCACTTATTAAAACAAACAGCAGGGATTGGTTAGAGGCAAAACGAGCCCTTACTAGAATTTTTAACGACATGGGAAAACCACAGAGAATAAAAGCAGACAAAGACTCTGCGTTTATAAGCACTTCTTTAAAAATTTGGCTTAATAACGAAGACATACAAATAGATATTACCACAAGTAAAACAGGAATAGCTGACATAGAACGCCTTCATAAAACCATAAATGAAAAAATCAGAATTATTAATACCGAGAACAATAGAGAAAATAAAGAAACACGAATGGAGACAATTTTATACATATATAACCACAAGACCAAACATAACACGACCGGACAGATACCAGCTAACATTCTTCTTTACGCAGGCATACCTACTTATGATACTCAGATGATTAAAGAAAATAAAATCAAACCAGTCGAACGCTACAGTCAGGTGCTGACTGTAGAAGGCCATGGATTATTATTCCGTTATTTATAATGAAAATTCTGCTTTATTTGGAAAACTTTAAAAATATAAATTTTATATTCTTATTATTTAATTCATTTGACAGACAAAAGAAAAACACAAACAATGCAAAAGCGAATAGACAAAAAGTATAAGCATTAGTCAGAGCGAGAGAACAATAAATTTATGTGAAGTTGTACAGTAGCTTAGTGGAGTGTGTGCCGGATTCAAAGACCAAAGATGTTGACAGTGCTCGGGTTCGATTCCTGCCGCGAACAATGTGTGACGAGTTTTCCTTTTTTCTTTCTTTTCTATTGAATAATTTAAACAACAACATAACAGTAGTTTTAAAATTTTTTGGAACGCAACATATTTAATTAAGTAGAAAACTTTTATAAGCTTTGCCGAATGTGTTAGAGCGGAACACCGAAACATAAATGTGCAAATGCAGACATGCATGTATCGGCGTCCCGCTCTAACATTCGTAACTTATTGATTGTCTTAAATATTGCAAAAAAACATGAGATTTAATTTTTGAAAACTATTTTTATTGATATTTAATTAAATAACTGTAGTTTTCCTTTAAGCTTATAAGAAAAAAAAATAACCAAAAAAAAATTAATTAAAATAAAAAGTTACACCAGCCGGCCGCGCATGGGATTCGAACTCACGCACGCAGGACCGCTGTCCGCCACTCTAACCACTAAGCCATTGCCCCATTTGTTGTCCGATCGGCAAAGTTGCATTCTGAGCTAATTCTGTTACCATTCTATGCAAATAAAAAGTTTTGTAAAATGCTGTGTGTCCGACGATTCGAACTTCGGTATGATGCGTAAATTAGGTCTTAATATACGCATAAGTATACATTCAAATTGAGTTTAATTCGGATCATATCTCACTTATTTTTAGTCCGATTTTAATGAAATTTTCAGAAAACACCCGTGGCAATGTATTTGTCATGTGAGATGCACAACTTTTGTTGTTGGGTGTATATTGTGTATATTAAATTGTTATTACTGATTTACAGAGGCCGGAAGGGGCGTGGCCGAATTTCAAAAAAACTTTGAAACACTGCAACATACACGAATGTTGTGATAAAATTTGAAGACTCTAGCTCTTATAGTTACTGAGATCCAGGTGTTCATACAGACAGACAGACGGACAGACGGACAGACGGACAGACAGACAGACGGACAGACAGACATGGCTCAATCGACTCGGCTGTTGATACTGATTCAGAATATATATAGTTTATGGGGTCGGAGATGCCTCCTTCTGCCTGTTACGCACATTTGCGTTCCGACAAACACAGTAGACCATGAATTTTTTTAAAATCCATGGCCTAAAAACTTAACAAGAAACGACAGGACTTCGAAATTGACACAAAATTTAGACAAGCACCCTTAACGCGCGCAAAATCAAAGAATCCCTTTAGAAAAACAGGCAAAACAGAACAATTGGACGAAAAACATTATAAAGAAAATAATAGAGGTCAAAACGTTATTCATTATAAAAGTAAATTTAAAAAGAAAAAGAAAGTTAATGACAGTAAATACTTGCAGCAAACCAATACCTCCCAATCATCGGACTTATAATTACCATAATAACTTGTTTTGCGACACAAACTACAGCAGGAACACTCGAAATCAACCCAATAGAAAACAATCAAGGATTTATCTTGTTCGAATCTGGAACAATACAAATTCCCATCACCTTTATGCATCACTGTCTCACAATTAACATTACAGAAACTGAAAAAACATTTAATAATTTAATTAAACAATGTCAAGAATTTAAAAACATTACACAAATTAAATATTTAACTGAAAAATGGAAAGAGAAATGAGCGGAATACGCATTTCAAAACGAAACAGACGAGGACTGGTTAACTTTGTAGGTTCTACATTAAAATATCTTTTCGGCACACTAGACGAAGAAGACAGACAACATATTGAAACACAAATTTCGACTTTATCACAAGACACAGTACAAGTCAGCACTCTAAACCACGTTATCGACAGTCTCAATAATGGCATAGAAATAATTAACAACCAGTCCAATTCATTAAAAAACCAGTCGAACGCTACAGTCAGGTGCTGACTGTAGAAGGCCATGGATTATTATTCCGTTATTTATAATGAAAATTCTGCTTTATTTGGAAAACTTTAAAAATATAAATTTTATATTCTTATTATTTAATTCATTTGACAGACAAAAGAAAAACACAAACAATGCAAAAGCGAATAGACAAAAAGTATAAGCATTAGTCAGAGCGAGAGGACAATAAATTTATGTGAAGCTGTACAGTAGCTTAGTGGAGTGTGTGCCGGATTCAAAGACCAAAGATGTTGACAGTGCTCGGGTTCGATTCCTGCCGCGAACAATGTGTGACGAGTTTTCCTTTTTTCTTTCTTTTCTATTGAATAATTTAAACAACAACATAACAGTAGTTTTAAAATTTTTTTGGAACGCAACATATTTAATTAAGTAGAAAACTTTTATAAGCTTTGCCGAATGTGTTAGAGCGGAACGCCGAAACATAAATGTGCAAATGCAGACATGCATGTATCGGTGTCCCGCTCTAACATTCGTAACTTATTGATTGTCTTAAATATTGCAAAAAAACATGAGATTTAATTTTTGAAAACTATTTTTATTGATATTTAATTAAATAACTGTAGTTTTCCTTTAAGCTTATAAGAAAAAAAAATAACCAAAAAAAATTAATTAAAATAAAAAGTTACACCAGCCGGCCGCGCATGGGATTCGAACTCACGCACGCAGGACCGCTGTCCGCCACTCTAACCACTAAGCCATTGCCCCATTTGTTGTCCGATCGGCAAAGTTGCATTCTGAGCTAATTCTGTTACCATTCTATGCAAATAAAAAGTTTTGTAAAATGCTGTGTGTCCGACGATTCGAACTTCGGTATGATGCGTAAATTAGGTCTTAATATACGCATAAGTATACATTCAAATTGAGTTTAATTCGGATCATATCTCACTTATTTTTATTCCGATTTTAATGAAATTTTCAGAAAACACCCGTGGCAATGTATTTGTCATGTGAGATGCACAACTTTTGTTGTTGGGTGTATATTGTGTATATTAAATTGTTATTACTGATTTACAGAGGCCGGAAGGGGCGTGGCCGAATTTCAAAAAAACTTTGAAACACTGCAACATACACGAATGTTGTGATAAAATTTGAAGACTCTAGCTCTTATAGTTACTGAGATCCAGGTGTTCATACAGACAGACAGACGGACAGACGGACAGACGGACAGACGGACAGACGGACAGACAGACATGGCTCAATCGACTCGGCTGTTGATACTGATTCAGAATATATATATAATGGGGTCGGAGATGCCTCCTTCTGCCTGTTACGCACATTTGCGTTCCGACAAACACAGTAGACCATGAATTTTTTTAAAATCCATGGCCTAAATATCGTAAACAATCTTATATTCAATACATTAAACCAAATATACTTATAACCTGGAATATGACAAGAGAAAAACTTTATCATAATTGTAACGGTCAAGAGATTTATATTGAAAATAATAAAATTATAAAATATCCAACTGCACAGCAGAATTAAAACAAATTACAATATCTAATAATATTCAATAATACACAAATTTAATATTTACTGAACACAATGTAACCAAAGTCGAACCAATGTCACACATAGAAATTAAAGAAATGATTTTGTTAAACAATAAGAACAACACAATTTACAGAAACATACTAATAATTTTCATATTTGTTTTTACTTTTTAATTTACATATTTTACTTTTATAAGAAATGTAAAACAGCGCCACACAAAATTATTATCTCTTTCCTAAAACCAAGTAAAACCTCTAACAATAATATTGAAAAAGAAATAGAACCAAAAACAGAAATAGTTGAAATTGAAAATCCAGTACCACAATTATATCCAGAAATAAGCGCTTGTGGACAAGCTAATATCTAAAAGGTGGGGGAGTGATATATTCATTCTTCATAAAAGCTAAAGCCGATCTTTTTAAAAGCTTCAAGCTAAAGCCGATCTTTTGAAAAGCTTCACTTTTCAAAAGCTTAATTCTCCCAAGACACCAACCGCTTAACGGTAACAAGCTTCATGTAGAACAAATGTAATGTAAAAACAGAACTTAAAGGTTTATGTTAATTCTCTGTAAAAGGTTTAAAGGTTAAATTTGTCAAGTAGTTGTAATTTATCTCTGGCGAAACAATAAAGCATAATTTTTTTAAAAAAAATTCCATCGCCTAAAAATTTAATAATATAGTGACACATTTATTTCTCCATATGAATTACTTAAACCGATCTTTTGAAAAGCTACACTCTTCAAAAGCCTCACAGTTCATTACTTAAACCGATCTTTTGGAAAGCTTCACTCTTCAAAAGCCTCAACATAAAAGTTCTCTCGAGACACCAATCGTCAAACGATAAAAAGCTTAAGTAAACAATGATGTAAAGCTCTGTAGAACTTTAAGGTTTCCAGGTCCTTAAAAATAATTCTGTTAATCAGTTGATGAGTGACTCTGGTGTAATTAATAACAAACTCAAATAAAAAATTATAAAATAAAAATATATATATTTTTTTGATGAACACCTAAATACTTAATTTTATATTCTTGCTCAGGATCGCTAGCCAAGTCGATTAAGCCATGTCTGCCTGTCTGTCCGGATGTGTGGATGTCTGGATGTCTGTACGTCCAGATGAACACACAGATTTCAGCTATTAATAATTTCATCCTTTAAGCTGATTTGCGAGCGAGGTATAAAAGATACAATATTCTGATAAAGACTTTACTTAGCTAATTATAATACCAACATAACGTTAAAATTCTAATCGGATCGGACAACAAACACAGAAGTTATTAAACAAAAACCTTGTTCGCGTTGATTTTGTATACAGACCAGCAAGCTGTGACGTCATTGCAATGCTGATGTAGGAAAGAAAAGGAAAGAGAATACGAGCGCGTAGATCCATCTGTTGTTTTTTCTTCTTTTCTACGCACACGCATTTTTTGCATTCAAACGCACACACACATAAATATACATTTGTACTTGACCAATGAAATGATACACGTATATACACGTATTCATACACAAACGCATATAAAGGCTTATGTTACGATATTTCTTTTAAGTAGAAGTATTGTACAATTGTTGACTCGTTACGTTTCAAAAATGTCGAAGGGTATCCCACTGTCGCGTGCCGCTCGACTGTTGCTCTTGTTTAATATATGTATGTATGTACAAAACTCCGTTCGACTGCCGGGCAATTTCGACTCGTCGGTCAACATACATACACGGATAAGATATAACGGCAAAGAAGAGAGAATCATAGACGCATAACTGCATCACCGAATTCGCTGGGCGTCCGCTCTCTTTGTCTTCTTTACGGCTCTGTTCTATTCTTTGCTGTGCGATTCAAAGTTTGAGATTCACTGGAGAGAATGGCTTCGAAGTTGGAAACGTTGGTGAATTTGCAGTCGGACCGCCACGGTAACCTCAAGTTAATTCTACAGAACTATAAAAAGGATTCACAAACGAGGAAAACACGGATTTATTTCAAGAAACGTCTGACTCAAGTGGACGAATTGAGGATCGCATTTCTAGACACGCATACGGAGATTATCAATTTGGATGGATATAAGGAATCTTCGTATTACGTGATGAACGCTACATGGACACTTATTGTATTCTCGCCGAGGATTATGAAAGGCTGGGTCCAGAGGTTCCCGCAGTTACTAAAGAAGTCGCTGATGTTGCAGACCCAGAACTTCGCATTACTATGCCCAAAATGTCGGTTCCAAGGTTCTCTGGTGTGTGCGTCGACTGGCCTGGATACTTCGACGCATTCACCAGCCTTATACACAACAACCATAATCTGACCACTGTACAGAGGCTGCATTTCCTCCAGGAGTCCCTGCCTATGGATCGGGACAATGATATTCGTCAAATGCAGTTAACAGATGAAAATTAGCAAGTAGCCTGGGGAATGATGTTTAAGAAATATAACCACCCAAGGTTAGTTTTCTCGCATCATATGAATACACTATACGCTCTTCCTAAACTGCAGAAGGTGTCGTCCGAGTCGATACGCTCAATGCTTAGCACTGTTAACGTTTGCTTGGCTGCGTTCCGCCGCGTCCAAGCCTTGGATGGGGAATGTCACCACTGGCTAACGCATTACATAGCTTTAAGGCTACCCAAGGAAACTCATAACGCTTGGGAGCATCATCAAGTGAGCAGTTCTAATGTACCTTCATTTAAGGAGCTATAATCATTTTTAAACGACCGTCTGGTCATAATGGATGCGATAGAGAATCGTAAGTCATCGTTCGACTCCAATAATGGCCAAGGCTTACCAGATTCGAGCAAACGTGTTCGAGTACATAACGCCCAGGATCAACAAAGGCACTCGAACTGTCAATGTCATCACTGTGGGGGAGAGCACATTTTACGGCGTTGTCCGTTCAGGGATTCATTCTATTTGAATTAGGAACTATACAACTCCCTATTTCATTTATGCACCACTGTCTTACAGTCAACATAACACAAATTGAAGAAACATATAGCACTCTGATTAAAGAAAGCCAGCAATTTATTAACATAACACAAATCAATTACCTAACTGAAAAAATGGATAGGGAAATGAACGGAATTCGTATAACAAAACGCAATAAACGAGGACTGTTCAACTTTGTAGGCTCTACTTACAAATACCTTTTCGGTACACTAGACGTAGACGACAGACAAAATTTTGAACACCAAATTTCAACCCTATCCCAAAGCACCGTTCAGATTAGCAGTCTCAATAACGTTATTGACAATCTTAATAACGGTATTGAAATGATAAACACCCACTCAGAATCTATGAAAAAAGAACACTTTACTGAATACATTGAAGACATAGAAATGGGTTCACAATTAACCCGGCTAGGAATATTCAATCCAAAACTTCTTAAGCACGACAACCTTTGCAGCGTTAACTACAAAAATTTAATGAACATAAAAACTTCTGCCTGGTATAATACAGGTACTAACGAAATTTTCCTAATGTCTCATATCCCCACAAACACAGTTGAACAGCCTACTTTCCTTAATCACCCCTTACCCAGACAATAATGGACAAAGCATTAACGAAAATTTTGAAGGCAAGTTCTATCTACACAATAACAATGTTATAAATACACAAACTAAAAATATTATTAAAGACCATTGTATCGCTATTATAATCAAACACGAAACATTTTTCATTCAACATATTAAGCCTAACATTCTAATAACATGGAACTTGACCAGAGAAAAACTTAACCAAAATTGTAACAATCAACAAATTTATATTGAAAATAACAAAATTATAAAAATATTTAATTGTACAAGAGATATAAGAGATCTTTTGAAAAGCTTCACTCTTTAAAAGCCTCACAGTTCATTACTTAAACCGATCTTTTGGAAAGCTTCACTCTTCAAAAGCCTCAACATAAAAGTTCTCTCGAGACACCAATCGTCAAACGATAAAAAGCTTAAGTAAACCAAGATGTAAAGCTCAGTAGAACTTTAACTGGTCTTTTTGCTGGCCCATAAAAATAATTCTGTCAGTTAGTTTATGAGTGACTCTGGTGTAATTAATAACAAACTCCATCAAATAAAAATTATAAAATATATTTTTTTATTTTGATGAACACCTTAATATTTAATTATATATTCTGAATCAGTATCAACAGCCGAGTCGATTGAGCCATGTCTGTCTGTCTGTATGAACACCTGGATCTCAGAAACTATAAGAGCTAGAGTCTTCAAATTTTATGACAACATCCGTGTATGTTGCAGTGGTTCAAAGTTTTTTTGAAATTCGGCCACGCTCTTCCCGCCTCTGAAAATCAGTATTAACAATTTAATATACACAATATACATCCGAATTAAACTCAATTTGAACGTATACTTATGCGACTTAATAATAATAAGACCTAATTTACGCATCATACCGAAGTTCAAATCGTTCGGATACACAGCATTTTACAAACCTTTTTATGGTATTTGCATAGAATGGTAACAGAATTAGCTCAGAATGCAACTTTGCCGAACGATCAACAAATGAGGCAGTGGCTTAGTGGTTAGAGTGTCGGACAGTAGTCCTGCGTACGTGAGTTCGAATCCCATGCGCGGCCGGTTGGTGCAACTTTTTATCTTAATTACTTTTTTTTTGGTTATTTTTTTTATTCTTATAAACCTAAATGAAAACTACAGTTATTTAATTAAATATCAATAAAAATAGTTTTCAAAAATCAAATATCATGTTTTTTTTGCAATATTTAAGACAATCGATAAGTTACGAATGTTAGAGCGGGACTTCGATACATGCATGACTGCAGTCAGCACCTGACTGTAGCGTTCGACTGGTTTTTTTAAAAGCTGAGACCTCTGTGTTCATTTGGACAGCCGGACATCCGGACAGACAGACAGACATGCCTTAATCGTCTCGGTTAGTAATGCTGAGCAAGAATATACAATATGATGAACTTTTTAGGTGATAGATTTAATAAAAAAAAATATTTATTTATTCATTTTTAAACTTTTATTTGATATTGTTTTCACCAGAGGTCAGTTATGAACTAATTGACAAATGCATTCTTTCGGGCCGGCAACCCCTTTTACAGAGGATTAACGTAAACTTTTTAAGTTCTACTTAACTTTACATTTTGTTTATCGGATCATTAAGCTTGTTACCGTTAAGCGGTTGGCGTCTTGGGAGAATGTTATCTACGAAACTTTTGAAAAGTGAAGCTTTTCAAAAGATCGCCCTAAATTTTTTATATGAAGAATGAATATGTCACTCCCCCACCTTTTAGATATTAGATGTCCTCTTGCGATTATTTCTGTTTTTCCTTGTAATATTGTGTGGCGCTGTTGAACATATCATATAAAAGTAAAATATGTAAATTAAAACTTAAACAAATATGAAGATTATAAGTATGTTTCTGTAAATTGTGTTGTTCCTATTGTTTAACAAAATCATTTCTTTCTTTCTGCTTTGGTTCAACTTTGGTTACATTGTATTCAGTAAATATTAAATTTGTGTATTGTTGAATATTAATAGATATTGTAATTTGTTTTAGTTCTGCTGTGCAGTTGGATATTTTTAGGCCATGGATTTTAAAAAAATTCATGGTCTACTGTGTTTGTCGGAACGCAAATGTGCGTAACAGGCAGAAGGAGGCATCTCCGACCCCATAAACTATATATATTCTGAATCAGTATCAACAGCCGAGTCGATTGAGCCATGTCTGTCTGTCCGTCTGTCTGTCTGTCCGTCTGTCCGTCTGTCTGTCTGTATGAACACCTGGATCTCAGTAACTATAAGAGCTAGAGTCTTCAAATTTTATCACAACATTCGTGTATGTTGCAGTGTTTCAAAGTTTTTTTTAAATTCGGCCACGCCCCTTCCGGCCTCTGTAAATCAGTAATAACAATTTAATATACACAATATACACACAACAACAAAAGTTGTGCATCTCACATGACAAATACATTGCCACGGGTGTTTTCTGAAAATTTCATTAAAATCGGACTAAAAATAAGTGAGATATGATCCGAATTAAACTCAATTTGAATGTATACTTATGCGTATATTAAGACCTAATTTACGCATCATACCGAAGTTCGAATCGTCGGACACACAGCATTTTACAAAACTTTTTATTTGCATAGAATGGTAACAGAATTAGCTCAGAATGCAACTTTGCCGATCGGACAACAAATGGGGCAATGGCTTAGTGGTTAGAGTGGCGGACAGCGGTCCTGCGTGCGTGAGTTCGAATCCCATGCGCGGCCGGCTGGTGTAACTTTTTATTTTAATTAATTTTTTTTTTGGTTATTTTTTTTTCTTATAAGCTTAAAGGAAAACTCCAGTATTTAATTAAATATCAATAAAAATAGTTTTCAAAAATTAAATCTCATGTTTTTTTGCAATATTTAAGACAATCAATAAGTTACGAATGTTAGAGCGGGACGCCGATACATGCATGTCTGCATTTGCACATTTATGTTTCGGCGTCCCACTCTAACACACATCAATTGCCGTATTCGGCGTAAATTCGCAACTGAAGATTTGTGCAACATTCGGCAAAGTTTATAATTATATACTTAATTATATATGTTGCGTACCAAAAAATTTAAAAATTACTGTTATGTTGTTGTTTAAATTATTCAATAGAAAAGAAAGAAAAAAAGGAAAACTCGTCACGCATTGTTCGCGGCAGGAGTCGAGCCCGAGCACTGTCAACATCATTGGTCTTTGAATCCGGCACACACTCTACTAAGCTACTGCACAACTTCACATTCATTTATTGCCCTCTCGCTCTATATAATACTTATACTTCTTGTCTATTCGCTTTTGCATTGTTTATGTGTTCTTCTTTATAATAAGAATATAAAATTTATATTTTTAAATTTTTCCAAAAAAAGCAGAATTTTCATTATAAATAACGGAATAATAATCCATGGTCTGCTACAGTCAGCACCTGACTGTAGCGTTCGACTTGTTTAAGCCTGAAAAGCTCTAAATGTAAGCTGGTGAGATTCTCTGGAGCCAGTCCGAAGAATGCTTCTACTCTTTGTGGTTGTGCTTTGGAAAGAATCACACAAGTTGATGATCTAGGAGTCCGTTCGGACCGAAAATTAAAATTTTCCAATCATATGTTAAACTCACTCTGGGAACCTTAACAGTGATAAATGTGTTTCAACCAAGCTCCGCGAGTGCATGTTTAATAATCAGAACACTGTATCAGACTTGCTGCCGTTTTAAGGCTAGGGAATAATTATAAGAAGTATACGAAGTATACAAGAGGGAACAGTCAGGGGCTTGAGAGAAAACAGCCTTAACTAAGTCATCTAAGCTTTCTTCTAGAAAGAGAGTAATTCCATTCGAACTTGGAATGTTGTATGGATAAAAGTAAGTAGTTTGTGTAAAAGGTGAAAAAATCGTTTTAAAAATTTTGCATACATATCGGCCATGGCCTAGTCGGTATCTGCACTAACTCAGGATCACTAGCTGAGTCGATTAAGCCATGTCTATCTGTCCAGATGTCCGGGTGTCCGGATGACCAGATGAACCCACAGATCTCAGGTATTATAAAAACTCGACACTAAATTTGGCATAAAGGTTTACCAGGCGCAAAACGAGTTTATTTTAAATGTTAGGTGCCACGCTCAAATTAAATTAATTCACTCTTCAAAAGCCTCACAGTTCATTACTTAAACCGATCTTTTGGAAAGCATCACTCTTCAAAAGCCTCAACATAAAAGTTCTCTCGAGACACCAATCGTCAAACGATAAAAAGCTTAATTAAACAAAAATCTAAAGCTCTGTAGAACTTTAAGGTTTCCTGGTCCATACAAATAATTCTGTCAATTAGTTTATGAGTGACTCTGGTGTAATTAATAACAAACTCCAACAAATAAATATTATTAAATAAAAATATATTTTTTTATTTTTATACCCTTCGACCATTGAAAATGGTCAAAAAAAGGGTATACTAACTTTGTGCAAATGTATGTAACAGGCAGAAGGAGGCGTGGGAGACCCCACAAAGTATATATAATTAAGTATTTAGGTGTTCATCAAAATAAAAACATATATTTTTATTTTATAATTTTTATTTGATGGAGTTTGTTATTAATTACACCAGAGTCACTCATAAACTAACTGACAGAATTATTTTTATGGACCAGCAAACCTTAAAGTTCTACTGAGCTTTACATCTTTGTTTACTTAAGCTTTTTATCGTTTGACGATTGGTGTCTCGAGAGAACTTTTATGTTGAGGCTTTTGAAGAGTGAAGCTTTCCAAAAGATCGGTTTAAGTAATTCATATGGAGAATGTGGAGAATGTTCGCGAGTTGCTCGAGCGTTGCCTGAGCGTGCTGCCCGCCCAGCGACCCCTGCCCGCCGACCTGTTGCAGCACAAATGCTTCAGCGAGGTGGCTGCCAAACTGCAGCAGGAGGCAGAGGAGCAGAAGAAGAAACTGCAACTGCAACAGTCGGTGCAGACTGAAAAGCAACCCTTGCCTCTGCTTCTGCGCTGCCCATTGACGCAGATTTATCATCTGTGGCAACTGGCCGGCGGTGATGTGCAGGCGGAACTGAAGAAGGAGGGACTCATACGCAGCGGAGCGCCAATCCTGGCGCTTCCGCAGATTGTTCGTCTCAGCGGTGCCATCGTCTGCCCGCCGCGCAGTCAATCGTATCTCATGGACGATCGTGTGGTGCTGCTGAAGCTGCAACCGTTGCTGCAGCGCCTGAGCCGTTTGCCCGCGTCCGTTTACTTTCCGCTATTGTATCAGCCACGTCAGCTTCGGCAGCAACAGCTGCTGCATCGCCAGCAGCAACAACTGTTGCTGCAACAGCAACAGTTGCCGCTGCTGATCCGCGAACGCGACATCGAGTACCAATTCCGGCGTGTGCGACTCTTCACCCGCCTGCTGCAAGGTTATCCGCACACGGCGGAGCAACTGCAGCGGGAGGCAGCGATAGACATTCCTCCCCTGCTGCGAGGTCCGATCTGGGCAGCGCTGCTCGGGGTTTTGCCGAACGGCGGCTATGCCAAGATCGACAAGTTCACGGCTACCAGCACAGATCGACAAATCGAGGTGGACATACCACGTTGTCACCAATACGACGAGCTGCTCTCCTCGCCAGATGGGCATCGCAAGCTGCGCAGGTTGCTCAAGGCCTGGGTCACGGCGCATCCCCAGTACGTGTACTGGCAGGGACTGGACTCGCTTACAGCGCCCTTTCTCTATCTCAACTTCAACAACGAAGAACTCGCCTTTCTTAGCCTGTTCCGCTTCATACCGAAGTATCTGCAGTGGTTCTTCCTTAAGGATAACTCGGCCATTATCAAGGAGTATCTCAGCAAGTTCTCCCAGTTGAGCGCATTCCATGAGCCGTTGCTGGCTCAGCATTTAGCTAGCATTAACTTTATACCGGAGCTTTTTGCCATCCCCTGGTTCCTAACGATGTTTTCACACGTCTTTCCGCTGCACAAGATCCTCCACTTATGGGACAAGCTGATGCTGGGCGACAGCTCATATCCGCTCTTTATTGGCGTCGCCATACTGAAGCATCTCACGACCACGCTGCTCAGCTCTGGCTTCAACGAGTGCATCCTGCTCTTCTCTGATCTGCCGGACATCGTGATGGAGAACTGCGTCATCGAGTCACAGAAGATGTACGAGTGCACCCCGAAGAGCATCACGCATCGTCAGCACGCGCTGCGCACACAGGCGACACCGCATCACTTGGACATTGGCGCAGCGGAGGTGGAGCTGCGGCATCTGCAGGCGGAGCAATCTCCTCGCATCAGTGCCCGAGATGTGCATCGGCTGCTCATCCATGCCCCATCGGAACTGGCCCTCATTGACTTGCGCAGCGTTGTAGAGTTTGGTCGTGTCCATGTGCCTCATAGCATCAATATACCTTTTGCCACCGTGCTGCTGGGTGAGCAGCGTCTCGAGGCGCTCAATGTGCCGCATCTGGAGACGCATCTGCGTGGACGCATTGTTGTGTGTGTTAGCAACATACATGAGCATGCCTTCGAGTTCTCACACTTTTTGGTGGCCTGCGGTGTGCTGCGCACCTGTATACTACACAAGGGATTCAATGTCCTCCACTCAATTGACGGGAAATCTCCCCGGCTACGGTCCCGGCTCCAGCTCTGATCATGCAGAGAAATCGCTTCGCTATCCGTGTCTAGCTTAAGCTCATCGTCCATCTCAACTGTACGACCTTATCTCGTCGTACCACTACTGGCAAGCAATTTTTTTAATATATGTAAATAAGTAAATAAGCAAAGCATATTGTATATGTACTCTCGACGTTTTATAAATCTGCATGAATATCTCACTCCCCCACCTTTTAGATTTTGGCTTGTCCTCAAGCCTTTACTTCTGGATAATTGTGGAATTGTATTTTCAGTTTTAACTTCTTCAGTATTATTTTCTTTAATTGTTACAATATTTTTGTCAACTGATGTGTTTGCTTAAGGTCTTAGATATATTATTATAATGTTATGAGGTGCTGTTTTACATTTCATGTATAGGTAAAATATAGATATTATAGCTAATACAAACATAAGGATTATTAATATGTTTTTATAGATTGTATAATTCTTATTGTTTAGCATAATCATTTCTTTTATTTCAATATGTGACATAGGTTTAACTTTTGTGACGTTATGCTCAGTGAATATTAGATTTGTATATTGTTGCATATTATTTGATATTGAAAATTCTTTTAACTCTTTTTAAATATTTTTATAATTTTGTTATTTTCAATATAAATTTCCTGATTTTTACAATTTTGGTTAAGTTTTTCTCTGGTCAAGTTCCATGTTATTAGTATGTTAGGCTTAATATGTTGAATGAAAAATGGCTTACGGTATTTTTGGAAAGTACATGTTGGTGTTTCGTGTTTGATTATGCTAGCAATACAATGGTCTTTAATAATATTTTTAGTTTGTGTATTTATGTGGGACTTGGGTTAAGTTTAGTCCCAGTTGTTGTGTAAATTACACGTTAGTTTTTAATATTAAATTAAATAGTTTCATTTTTAATACTTCAATGTATGTTTCTTATACTTAGTTCATTATTTTAATTTTAGTTAATCGTCTTATTCTTAAATATCGTCGTTATTTATTAATTGATTGAGCGTCAGCCTTGCTCTCTCACGTCGTAACTCGTCACGTCTTTACTCTTCGCGTCTTCACTCAGAACTCTTTGCTTTTCTTCTTCTACATCTAAGTCGTTGCCAGTCCGTCGACTGTTGCTTAGGCCATCTGACTCGGCGTTGCCAGATCATTCCCACAACTCGGCCATCCCACACTGCATTCGCCTCGAATGCGTCGTCGTTCATGCTCATCCAGGGTTTCTTATATTCAGCACACGTCCTCGTCTTCTTTGGTCCATCGCAAAATGCTGCATCTTTAGTAACGTCATAGGTGTTGTTCTTCTTGACATTGATAATTTTATACGGGCCTAGGTATTTGGGCTTCAGCTTAAGTCCACCACCTAGTTGCGTACGCTTGATGGCAACTAACTCTCCTAGCTTGTATGTGTTGGCCGTCTTGCGTCGTAAAATATACGAATGTTTATTTTCGTTTTGCATTTTGATAATTTGCTGTTTTGCTTCTCGTCCGATTTCTTCTCGGTTGTCATCAAATATCTGGATCATCTCGTCATGTATTATTTTTTGTATATCCATTTTGGTACCAATAATGAGTTCGAACTGCGTCTTTTGGGTACTTCGACAAAATGTTGAATTTATGTTTTGCTGAACCTTATCACACACTTGTACCATTTACAGGGGTCGTCTATAGCAAGCTTAGATAAAACAGGTACAATGATCGCATTGAGTCTCTCCACTTGTCCGTTAGCACGTGGTAATCCTGTTGTAACTACGTGATGTTTGATTCCTTCATCATCGCAGTATTGCTTAAACTCTTCTGAAGTGAAAGCAGCTCCTCGGTCGGAAATTATAAGCGTTGGATTCCCAAAGGTCATACTCTGCGTCTTAAGAATTGTCGTAACTTCAATCGCTGCCGTCGTCTTTGTAGGATACAACCAACAGAACTTGGTAAATCCATCTATTATCGCAAGTATGTGCTTATACTGCTTGTGCGTAGATTCCAAAGGTCCAAGAAAGTCTATATGATACGTCTGAAGTGGCTGCTCGTCTTTCAGAATTGGATTGAGTTCACCTTCCTTCTTGCCTTGTTTTCTATTAGACACAATACAGGGTATACAGTGACTAATATGCTTTTGGATTTTTTCGTCAAGTCTGGGAATATAAAAGTCTTTAGTTAACAGCTCTTTTGTTTTTAGGCCATGGATTTTAAAAAAATTCATGGTCTACTGTGTTTGTCGGAACGCAAATGTGCGTAACAGGCAGAAGGAGGCATCTCCGACCCCATAAACTATATATATTCTGAAACAGTATCAACAGCCGAGTCGATTGATCCATGTCTGTCTGTCCGTCTGTCCGTCTGTCTGTCTGTATGAACACCTGGATCTCAGAAACTATAAGAGCTAGAGTCTTCAAATTTTGTGACAACATACGTTTATATTCAGGTGTCTCAAAGTTTTTTTGAAATTTGGCCACGCCTCTCCCCGCCTCTGTAAATCAGTAATAACAGTTTAATATACACAATATACACACCACAACAAAAGTTGTACATCTCACATGAAAAATACCTTTCCACGGGTGTTTCCTGAAAATTTCATTTCAATCGGACTAAAAATAAGTGAGATATGATCCGCATTAAACTCAATTTGAACGTATACTTATGCGCATATTAAGACCTAACTTACGCTTCATACCGAAGTTCGAATCTAGCTTCGGACACACAGCATAAAACAAAACATTTTATTTGCATAGAATGGTAACAGAATTGCCAGCTCAGAATGCAACTTTGCCGATCGGAAAATAAATGGGGTTGTGGCTTTGTGGTTAGAGTAGCGGACGGCACTTCTTAGAGAGTTCGTATGTTCGTGCGTAAGCGAGTTCGAGTCCTAGCGGAGGCTAGTGCAATTTTTTATTTTAATTACTTTTTTTTGGGTTTTAGGCCATGGATTTTAAAAAAATTCATGGTCTACTGTGTTTGTCGGAACGCAAATGTGCGTAACAGGCAGAAGGAGGCATCTCCGACCCCATAAACTATATATATTCTGAATCAGTATCAACAGCCGAGTCGATTGAGCCATGTCTTGTCTGTCCGTCTGTCTGTCTGTATGAACACCTGGATCTCAGAAACTATAAGAGCTAGAGTCTTCAAATTTTGTGACAACATACGTTTATATTCAGGTGTCTCATAGTTTTTTTGAAATTTGGCCACGCCTCTCCCCGCCTCTGTAAATCAGTAATAACAGTTTAATATACACAATATACACACCACAACAAAAGTTGTACATCTCACATGAAAAATACCTTTCCACGGGTGTTTCCTGAAAATTTCATTTCAATCGGACTAAAAATAAGTGAGATATGATCCGAATTAAACTCAATTTGAACGTATACTTATGCGCATATTAAGACCTAACTTACGCATCATACCGAAGTTCGAATCTAGCTTCGGACACACAGCATAAAACAAAACATTTTATTTGCATAGAATGGTAACAGAATTGCCAGCTCAGAATGCAACTTTGCCGATCGGAAAATAAATGGGGTTGTGGCTTAGTGGTTAGAGTGGCGGACGGCACTTCTTAGAGAGTTCGTGCGTGAGCGAGTTCGAGTCCTAGCGGAGGCTAGTGCAATTTTTTATTTTAATTACTTTTTTTGGTTTTTTTTATTTATATAAACTAAAAGGAAAACAACAGCCGAAAACTACAACCTCTACCTTAATTCTAAATTATTTAACTAAATAGCAATCAAAATAAATTTCATATTTTTATGCAATAGTTAAGACAATCAATGTACACGAATGTTAGAGCGGGATGCCGATACATGCATGTCTGCATTTGCACATTTATGTGTCGGCATCCCGCTCTTACACGCATCAATTGCCGTATTCCGCACACATACGCAACTCTCAGATTTGTGCAACATAGGGCAAAGTTTATAAAAGTGTTCTAATTAAATATGTTGCGTACCAAAAATTAAATTAGTGTTTGTTAAGCTTTTAAATTATTTAATAGAAAAGAAAGAAAGAAAGGAAAACATATCACGCATTGACCGCGGCAGCAATCGAACCCGAACAATGTCAACATCATTGGTCTTCGAATCCGGCACACACTCCACTAAGCTACTGCACAACTTCCGCAGCCGCGACTCCTGTTTGCCATTATGATCTAATGCTTATACTTCTTGTCTATCCGTCCTTGCATTATTTATGTGTTCTTCTTCTTCTACCTGTCAATCGAATTTGGCGTGTCGTTCGAATTAAATAATAAGAAGATAAAATTTATATTTTTAAATGCTTAAATTCAAACAAACCAAAATTTTCATTATAAATAAGGGAAAATAAATTATACACGGTGTACCATGATAATCCATGGCCTTCTACAGTCAGCACCTGACTGTAGCGTTCGACTGGTTTTAACGGAAAAATGTCCTCTTTCATGCGCTTGCTTTATGATTTCATTTTGCATCCCAAGAGGCACTACAATTAGCTCATCGTCGTTGACCACCTTGTGCAAAATACCAAATTTCATTAAATATCCGTTGTGTGATGTCTTCTCTGTTAGGATGTCCATAATCGCACGTAATTCGTCATCTTGATTTTGCACATATTTTATTTTGCTATGTACAGTGTCATCCTTTATAATCATGATCAGGTGACGGCATAAAGCATCGACGTGTCGTATTCGTGTTCCATTCCTGTGTTCAATGTCGTAATTAAATTACTGTAGCAAAAGAACCCATCGAGCAACTCGTGTAGATAAAAGATTCTTTTTGTCCAACGTTTTGGCAAAGGCGTTACAGTCTGTTATAAGTTTGAAACGAATACCTAGAAGATAAACACGAAATCGGTTTAGTGCTTCTACAACTGCAAGAATCTCCAAATGATAGCTTGAAAGCTTTTTATCAGCTTGGGACGTTTTTTTGCTCATATAATATACAGGGTGCATCAGGTCATCGTCAGGTGATTTTTGTAATAGGACCGCTCCATATCCTTCCATCGAAGCATCTGTGTGTAATTCCGTTTCGTGTTGTTGGTGATAAATCTTTAATACCGGCTTCCTTGTTATAATATCCTTTAATTTGTTGATTGCAAATAAAGCTTTTTCATCCATCTGAAACTTTGCATCTTGCTTTGTAAGATCGGTAAGAGGTTTCGCAATACTTGCAAATCCTGGTATGAATCTTCGAAAATAACCAACAAGTCCTAGAAAACTCAATAATTCTTTATTATTTCGTGGTTCAATGAAATTAGTAACAGCTTTCGTTTTTTCGTCGGAAAGACTTATTTATTGGTTTTCGATTATATAGCCAAGAAATTCTATTTTACTCTTTAGGAAATGACTCTTTTTATGTTTAGCATCAGACCATATTCTGTACATCTTTGAATAACTATTTCCAGGTTTTTAATCCCTTCGTCTTCGTCTTTCGCTGATATAATGACATCATCAATATAAGGTAAAGCTATACCTTGACTTGTCAGATCTCTAAATACTGCATTAACGTGTCGTTGGAAAATACTCGGAGAGTTGGATAAACCAAACGGAACTCTCTTGAACTCAAACTGACCATTGTGAGTTACAAATGAAGTAAACTTACGACTGTTCTTTTCTACGTCAACATGAAAAAATCCGTTTTTGAGATCAATTGTGCTAAAAAGTTTAGCGTCTTGTAGTCGATCCAGCTGATCTTCGATAAGCGGCAAAGGGAAATGGTCTCGTATAATCACTTTATTGATGCGTCTGTAATCTATGCAGAGTCGTGGTGATCCATCGCGTTTTCGCACCAATACTACTGGGCTGCTGTATTCTGATTCCGATGTCTGAATAATATCGTCTTTGAGCCATTCTTCGATCTGGTTGTCCACAATGCGTCTCTCGGAGTAGGGCAATCGATGAGGTCGTGAGAATATCGGCTTGTCTTCGTTCAATGTTATGCGCATTTGTATTTGTGTTGTTTTAGTTTTCATCGGTTTGTAATTGTTTATTAGGTTTACGACTTTACTTTTGATTTTTGGGCTTGCCCTTTCGTCAATATTAAGATCAATTTCTTCACTAGTGTCTATTTTCATTAGAAAGTTTTCTTCTTCTATTTCGTCTCTAATATTTTTAATCGTTATTCCATTACGCCGTAATTTGATTTCTGCTTGTTTGCAAATATGTTCACCGATAATTAAATCAATTTCTAGAAGCTCTGTGCTTACTACCAAAAAATTACTGATAAATTCTTCATTGTCTATTATAAAAGAATGTTCAAATTGACCAAAAGGTTTCACTCTGTCTTTATTATTTTTATTTCCGAATCCCATTAGATATACGTTAGTTTCAGTAAGTTTAGCATTTAAGTTTTTATAGGTTTCCACCGTCATTATATTATGTTTACTTCCTGTATCAATTAGTGCTTTAAATTCATTTTCTTTAATTTTCACAGTTTTACACATCATTGAATCGTCAGCAATCCTACGCATATTCGCAACATTAGAACTGTTTTTTGAACTTTGGCATTCTTTAGAAATGTGCCCGAATTTGTTGCACTTGAAACACTTTTTTCCTTTTAGTTTATCGGCGCAGTTATTTGATGTGTGTCCTTTCTCACCACAATTAAAACATTTTATTTCTTTATCATTTTTATTTACTGTATTTTCTTTTTCATTGTCATTTTTATTTTTATCATAACGGCGATTCAACTGATATTTCTTACGCATTGTTTCGTAGCACTTAAGTTTTTGTTTAAATTCTTTTAAATTATTTGCGTCATACAAAATTGATTTGTTTACACTTAAATCGTGTATGCCATCAATGACATATTCCATTAATGAATTATTGTCAATATCACCGCGAGATGATAGTTCTTTCATTATCAAAAAATATTCTTGAAGGCTCTCACCTTTCTTTATTTTACGATCACTCATTTGTTTATGTAATTGAGCACTGCTTGTTGTTGTTTTGAATTCGTTTAACAAGGCTTCTCTTAGATTGTGCCAGCTTGATATACCGCGTTCACTAGCTACAAACATTCGTGCCAATCCTTTTAACGATCTTTTGGCAAAAATATATTTTTGCAAATCATCCCATTGCATAACTTGTGCAGTGTCTTCAAAATCTTCCAGCCACACCTCAATCGAGAGTGAATCGTCACCACAGAATTTACGAATCGAGTCTTCAATATCACGAAAGTTTAAAGCGAACCTCGGAGTCGCTAAACTATTTCGTATACCAGCATCACTTTTTTGTGCCATCACTGTAGAGTTCACTTGTTTTCCTTTGTTCCTGACGTTCGCTTGTTCCAATTCTGCCGTTTCGCATTGATTTTCATGCTCGTAGGCTTCGCTTTGATCGTCTTCGTTATCATCGTCTTCGCTATCATCTTCTTCGTCGTTGGCATTAAAATTTGCGTCCCTTAGCAAATTTCCTATTTTTAAATTGCAAAAAATATGCAAGGCAACGTTGCTTTTATTATGTGGAATGTTTAATAAATGACATATTAACACCAGATCTGCTTCTGTTAAATTATCGTTTATGTAATCAATTTTTTTAATATATTTTTCATTTATTTCGTTATATTCAAATCCTTCAAACTCGCGTAACCGATTTCGATTTTGTCTATCACCGTTTTTTTCGAAAACAAATTTATGAAGAAGTTCAATGTTCTCCTTTCTTTCTTTCTTTAGCATCTGCTTAATTACGTCGTAGTCTGCAAGTCGCGTCATTTTTCGCTTTTCTCGTTTTTTGTTTCTTATTTCGTATTTCGTGCGCGACGCAAAAGTGTACATGCGTTTTTCGTTTCTCTTTAAACCGTTATTCTTGACGTCGTTGCAACGCAATATGATGAAATTATTCTTGAAACTTGCTCTTGTTATACGATTTATATTTATATTACACCGATTTTAAATTATTGTTTCTCTTTACGTTGAGTCTTTCACTTATTGTTTTTTGTTAGGTTGAGTCTTTAACTTTTTGTGTTTTTTGTTAGGTTGAGCCCCCAAATTTGTGGGACTTGGGTTAAGTTTAGTCCCAGTTGTTGTGTAAAATACACGTTAGTTTTTAATATTAAATTAAATAGTTTTATTTTAATACTTCAATGTATGTTTCTTATACTTAGTTCATTATTTTAATTTTAGTTAATCGTCTTATTCTTAAATATCGTCGTTATTTATTAATTGATTGAGCGTCAGCCTTGCTCTCTCACGTCGTAACTCGTCACGTCTTTTCTCTTCGCGTCTTCACTCAGAACTCCTTGCTCTTCTTCTTCTACATCTACGTCGTTGCCAGTCCGTCGACTGTTGCTTAGGCCATCTGACTCGGCGTTGCATTTTTTCAAACCAAATGGCTGCGAGTATACTGGTAGTGACCGTGTTTAGTTGAGAATGCAGTTTTGGTATGGATTTAGGGTCCATTTCGATTTGGTGAAAACCCTTTGCTAAGTCGATTGTTGTGAAGTATTGACATTTTCCTAACTTGCCTAATATTTCGTCCAAGTTCGGGATTGGGAATTTATCATTAATAGTTATTTCATTAATGTTTCGATAGTCGACGACTAACCTGAATTTTGGTATGCCAGATGCGTCCATCTTTTTGGGAACAATCCATAAGGGACTGCAAACGTCGCAAAAGTTCCTCCAGGGGGGTTTGAGTTTTAAATTCGACGATGAGAGCTTCCTTTAGGGTTGACCATTCGTTGTGAAATCCGAGTTGGGAGACCTTCTCAGCATCTCCGATGACCTGTAGTTCAATGGCTCCATAAATGATGGCTTTCTGAAGAGGGTCGTCTGTCGGGTATAGGTTGAGCAGGTATTCAATTCGTCTGATAAACGAGCCTAAAAATGATTTAATTTCTTTAGAGGTTTTGGAATAGGAAATATTTCAACCGCTTTTACTTTTTCTTTGTTGGGTCGTATACCATCTGGACTAATGGTATGACCTAAGACATTTGTTTGTTTTTTAAAAACTCACATTTGTCCAACTGGAGTTTGCCTCTTTAAGTTTCTGAAAAACTTTCTTCAGTGAGTTCAAGTGTTCAGTAAGGGATGTTGAGTAGATGATAACATCATCTAAATATACGAGGCAATGTTTATTAATGAGATCTTTAAGAACGAA
This sequence comes from Zaprionus africanus, assembly GCA_018151435.1. Lineage (NCBI taxonomy): Eukaryota > Metazoa > Arthropoda > Insecta > Diptera > Drosophilidae > Zaprionus > Zaprionus africanus. Next base: position 40,710 of record JAECXB010000770.1, read on the forward strand.
GTTCATGCAACGTTGGAATGTTGCTAGGGCATTTTCAAACCAAATGGCATGCGAGTATACTCGTAGTGATCGTGTTTAGTTGAGAATGCAGTTTTTGGTATGGATTTAGGGTCCATTTCGATTTTGGGGAAACCCTTTGCTAAGTCGATTGTTGTTAAGTATTGACATTTTCCTAACTTGCCTAATATTTCGTCCAAGTTCGGGATTGGGAATTTATCATTGATAGTTATTTCATTAATGTTTCGATAGTCGACGACCAACCTGAATTTTGGTATGCCAGATGCGTCCATCTTTTTGGGAACAATCCATAAGGGACTGCAATAGGGAGAGTCGCTTTCGCGTATAATGCCTTGTTGTAGCATTTCCTCAATTTGTTTGTTAACTTCTGCTTCATAAGCAAAAGGATATGAATAGGGTTTTTTATACACTGGGTTTTCGTGAACTGTTTTGATTTCATGGCGTATGATACTGGTAAAAGTTAAGTTTTCCTTATCAGAATACTGGATGTCTTTAAATTCTTTTAGTAATTGTGTCAGTCTATGTTTTTCTTCATTGTTTAAATGGTCTAGTCGGTATGTGTGGTCTGAGTTTATGTCATTGTACAATGCATAGTTTATTTCGGTCGTAAAGTGGTTTTCTTGTAAAATTGCTTCAAAATTTTTGACGAATTTCCGTCAGAAAGTTCAAGTTCTTTATGAAGGAATGTTCTTCCATTGATATTTGTTTCTTTTCTAAAATAATCTATACAACCGTTGTTTT